>KK118904.1:38453-83800 GCA_000611955.2 Stegodyphus mimosarum
ATTATTATTATATATATTATTATTATATATATATATTATTATTATATATGTGTGTGTGAAAAAGTATGTATATATATTTACATATATAAGAGTAGAAAGTAGTACTCGAACAAGAGAGACTTATGCGGTCAAGGTCGCAAGACCCATTTTGCAAGTGCTATTCGCAAACCTTCGGAAGACATTGTTTTAATTTACTTTATTTTTATTTTATACTTTTTAAAATGTTTTAATTCTTCTAGCTCATAGGGCTCTCCCTTAAAATTTGTATTTTTTGACTAATGGCTTTTTAGCTATTTATTTTAATTTGTAAATTAGCCTAACTAGACTTTCTTGTATAATTTTTCTTACACTTCTCATAAGTTTTACAATTGCAATTTTTTGGCAGGCGCGTCGGGAAAAGAAACGGAACCATTGAGAGTTATTACGTTGAGTTAATTTAATTTAATTTGATTATTCCCTTAAAGTTTTCCGTCTTCAGTCTCTTTGTTTTCGTTTGACAAAACGCGCTAATGATGTTACCTGAATTCGAAATTTATCACGCTTTACCCTTGATAAGTCCGTGTTAAACACTGAATTGGGCTAGTGTACCATTTACTGCCATTCCTTGTATTTTTTTCTGTATATTAGAAATGCTTTTGTTTTTTTACATGATTTTTTTAAATATTTTTAATTTTTAATTTGATAGATTTTTTTCTCTTCCTTTGTAGTTTTTATAGTTTTTCAAGATTTATTTTTCGGTTTCTTTACTTTTTTAGTTTTGTATTATTATTTTAGCATGGTGTAATTTTTTACTCTTGAACTACAATATCAAATGTACTTTTAAGCTAAGCTGTTTAAAACTTTCTCTTCTTTACAAATATATACATATATATATGTATATATGTAGGATATGTTCATAGATTCTTCTTATTTTATTTGCAATTATAATAATATTAATTTAGTATATAGAAAATTATCATGCTGTGGGTTTCATAATCATCTGCGAAAAAAGCTGACTCGGTAAGAACGTTTTTACATTCCTCTAACATCTAAAACTGAAAACAACTTTAAAATAAATTACATAATAGAACATAAGAATGTGTTAGAAAATTTTAAATTCTGTGTATGTAAATTTCTTCGCACTTAATAAATTTCTCGAAGTATGGATTACGGTTGGGGGAAGAGAGATGGCTTGCTGGAGATCTTTCTTAGCTTAGAGGTAGCCCGTATTCACTATACATATGGCGAGCAGTGGCATGGCAGCACTCTAAATACTCGGCGAGCCGAAAGTCCTCTCCTGTGGTTTGGTGGAAGGGGAGAGGGGTGGGAGATCCTAGGACCCGTCCCCCTCCGGGGTGCTCTACATCAAAATTGGAGGCAGAACTGAGCTAAATCGCACTGTCATCTGAAAAGGTGCTCAAGGTTGTTGCCAACGACAAGCGTAATCTAGGAATTTCGTGGCTTGTTCTGATGCTGCTGTCAGACAAGTGAGCATACGCAACAACAACAACAATAAATATGGCGAAATCACGAAAATTCTCATGGGAACGTCAAGCCAGTTCGCTGAAGTTTAACGTGGGTTGAAATATCAGTGCTCAGTGGTTTATTCGCTGTTCCGTTGATGGGCCGCAGAAACCGCTGGAAATTATAAAAATATTGCGTGAAAGAAAGTTTCTTTCTATCGTATCAAAATATAAAATTCCAGAGTCTGAGTATGGCTTTCTTTTCCTGTCCGCTAAATTTAGAAATTACTGCGGAAACATGAATAATCGCTGCTTTAGGGTTAAATTATATATTTTAAAAAAGAATGGTAGTTATCAGGCTCCTTATTCTTGCTCATATTCAAGATTTTAATATAGTTTAAGAAGTTTTTACCCCGTAACTTGTTCTCGAAATATTTTACGTGTCTGTTTGCATTTAAACTGACTTTTAGATTATTTCCTCATTTAGCCTAAAAGCATCTCTGTCTTTATACCGGTCTTTATTCCATCTAAACGTTTATATCGCAAAATAGTAATGTACATGTTTGTATGCTCCTTCTATGAGTTTGAGTGTTATAAGAATATATATTATTCTCATAATTTTTACAAAATTAGCAGGTGCAAAGTGAAAGCCAAAACCCGTGTACCTGTAAGATCTACTTTATTCCTTCTTCCGAAGTTAACTGGATGCATATTATTTGCTAAAGTTATTTAATATTTTGTATTAATTACGAACAAATCTTAGTAAATAAATGTTAGTATCCTAAAGAATGGATGGAGTTCATACATTCTTCCAAAGAAATATTTTGTTTAAATAATTCTTAAGAACTTTTACCTCTGCTTTAAATTTTTCGCATACAATATTTAAAGCAAAGGTGTAAAATACATAAAAACCTACACTACACGTAAGAAAGAATGTAAAAGAAAAGAATATTTAAGTTCAGAAAGCAGATGCAAGATCCGTAGGACAAAAGAGCGAAGATCGAATTTTCTTTATGTAAACAATATTTTTAGTGTATCGACAAATTTCTGGTCGATCTGGGTTTGCAATTATTTTTTCTTTTATTGGTGTTTTCCTCCTTGGAAATTCAATTTCCAACAAATGGCTTGACTCGCAGTTTGATTAGAATTGAATTAAAAGCACTTGCATGACCTTACATTTTATTTATATGTTGTAACTCGTTTAATAAATACTGTCTTACAGAAATAGAAAAATAGTATTTCATAATGCTTAGAGGTAAAAATAAAAATATTCTGCAAATTTTTAATGGTGGTCTGAGCGCTTGGGTCATTTTTATTATTTTCGGTTCTTCAGTTTTGTTTTTTCCTTAACATTTAAAAAATAGGGAAAATAGTTTTGTTTTCATTTAGCTAATTTTTGAAATAAACAAGTGCGTATAGAATAGCACACGTAGAATTCTTAATTTTACAAGCTCACCACCTTCATATCAGCTTCCCACTTCTATATCGATCTTTATTTTTCTAGCACACATATCGATTTTCATCATGAAAAGGGCTTGACTAAGTCTTTTCTTCTGAACCGTTAAAAGTTTAACTGTTTTTATTTGTCCCATAAAGCACTTAAGTTTACTAGAATTCTCAAACGAAACAACATTTTGTATTCTTACCGACGGCCGATACTATAAAAATGCGCATCGTCAAATACAAATCACCACAAAGCGACGTAGGGAATTTTTATATCATAACTATTAAATGACATCGAATTCTTCAGTTTCTTTTAACTGCTGTTTCGAATTTAAATAATTGTTAGATGTCAAGGTTACTTTATGGATCAGCTAACAGTTGGGCTTCTTATCAGTTCAAAAATTTTGCAAGGAAAGCGTGATTAAAAATCAAGGAAATTAAAGGAACTGAAAATTATCATATTTGCTTCATAGGAATAACAGGATGCACGTAGGAACTCGAAGATAACTTTGTTTCTTTAAAATCAGGTGCTTGAAAATGTTGTGTCGCGAATTCTGGGTCGCAAACTTTAAGTATTTTTAATCATTTAAGTAATGAATTATTTAAGTATTTTGCTTGTATTTGTATATGTATTTTTTTTTAATTTGAAATTGTGAAGAGCGTAATGAACCTATATATATTTGTAAAGAGTGTATTTAAAATCTTTAGGCAGTTATTTTTCCTTCAACGGTTCAATTTTCTAACGAAGAAAGGGGAGCGTCTTTTAACGGATGTAACATCTGTGGGAGTAGCCTTTTAAGATGATAGTTGCAACTTTGGGCAGTATATCGTTGTTCCCTTGTCTTTGTTACCAAGCAGTAAAAGTGGCTATAGTAATTGGCCTTCCCCTATTCACTTACCATTTTAGCTGTGTGAATGTTGCTTTTCTTATAGTTTCGGAATAAAGGGAAAGGTTGTAATTGGATCTTGAAGAGACAGTTTTTGTTGTTTCTTCTTAGAATTTCGCTTGTTAGCAAGGGGGGGTCGAATTTTTAGTTTCCAGTTTTCGCAGGTGTTAGATTTTTCAACCGTCAATTGTAGACAATGACTTTATTTTGATTCGTTCGAGGAGTTTGAATTTGTCCTGTTAAATTATAGTGAAAAAATCTCGGATTGGCAAGAATTTAATTTTATGTGTAACCTTTGGGCCTATAGTTGTGCGTGCGAGGAGAAACCGAGTTTTCCTCGGTTGTTGCGCGAGTTTTGAAGTCAGTCTGGAGTCTGGAGTTTTTGGAGAGAGTTTTTGAGTTTGAATACATAGAAAAGAATTAACAGAGAGGGCCTTTGGCCCTGCGGCCAAGATTACCTTGGCGGGCGGCTTGCGCTTGCGTTCTGCGTACGGACTCGGCTTTTAGCTGAAGAGAATTGCGATGTTGCGGCAGTGTTCGCCGGAATTTAGGAGATAAGTTTTGATACTGAGAAGAGAATTAGCAGAGAGGGCTTTTGGCCCCGCGGCCGAGCTTTTGCCCTTGCGGGTGGCTTGAAGATGCGATGAACTTAGAATTTTCCTGAAATTGATGAGAGATATAGAGCGCATAGGACTATCTTTTCCGAGTCCTCTCCGAGGGGTTTTTCCTGCAAATTGGAGAATTTTTGCCGATTCTGGTTGGAAGATTTTAGGAAGTTTCCAGAAGCCTTCCTGATAAAGAATTTTGATGCATTCGTGTTGGATGACAAGAGCTTTGCACAAAAATATCGCATCATCTCAATTTGCTTATCGTTCTTCCTCGAACTGTAGTTGGACGCTCCCTGACGCGTTGTGACAGTACATGATCCTCACTAGGGAAAGTTGTTTTCGAACTGTGAGTGAAATATTTTAATTATTCTTGTCTCTATTTATTTTAGAAGGATTAAGATCCTTTTCTTCTACTTAATTAGTGAATTATCTTATATTTTATTGATACTTTTAGTAGTTGTCTTAGTTAAATCTTGCGTAACGGGCAAAAAAAAGCATTAGAAAATAGATAAAAATTATGTGTCTTGGAAGAATTTAAAGTTATTGTCAAAAATAAGAAATTTATGTTAATTGTAATTTCTATAGTAGTTTATGTGAAATCCAGTTTAAATGATTCATTTAATGTTCCAGTTATTCTAAGTAACCGTTATTATGTTAAAATTCAAAAGTGTTATCTTGATGAATGACTCTTGGAGAAATTTAATGTAGAATATTAATTGCATTTGTATGTAAGGGTAGTCTGGCCAGCTCTCCCATAAATTTATCCTAGATATTAATAAATGAGTTTGATTTGATGTTATTACTTGCATTTGTTTTTTTTTTTGAACTCCATTTGTTTGAGCCGGGAGGCTTTTAAGAAACATGGAGATTTCGCTTGGTGTTATTGAAAAATGTTTATGCATTTTAGGGTACTCACAACGCGCCCTGTTTTTAGCAAATATGTACTAACCACTTATTGATGATTCTTTGAATGTGTTTTAAGATAAAATTTGTAATGACTTTTAGGTGCCAGGAAAGTTAAAACTAGTGCTTGATTTTTCGTAGTGGAACTGATTGATTGGTGTTTGAATATTTCTTCTCTGGTGCATATGAGTTTTGATTTAATGAATATTAACTTGTGATTCTTGAGTTAATTATAGAGATATGTGAATTTTTAGAAATGTTTTGGTTGAAAAATAATATTCTGTTCTACCGAGTACCAAAGAAGACTTATTTCTTCTTGTGTTTTTAGGTTAAGACTTATTAAGATGATTTGCTTTGCTTTGTGTCAGTTAATTGATTTAAGAAAAGGTTAATTTAGATTATTTTGAGTCAGATCAATCAGTCAGTTTCCTTCCTCCTTTCTAACAAGTTCATTTTAGCAAGTTTTATGTTTTTTTTAGTTTGTCACGGCACTAAGAGAGGTTGAGTATGAGTTAATTATAGATATATGTGAATTTTTAGAAATGTTTTGGTTGAAAAATAATATTCTGTTCTACCGAGTACCAAAGAAGACTTATTTCTTCTTGTGTTTTTAGGTTAAGACTTATTAAGATGATTTGCTTTGCTTTGTGTCAGTTAATTGATTTAAGAAAAGGTTAATTTAGATTATTTTGAGTCAGATCAATCAGTCAGTTTCCTTCCACCTTTCTAACAAGTTCATTTTAGCAAGTTTTATGTTTTTTTTAGTTTGTCACGGCACTAAGAGAGGTTGAGTATGAGTTAAATTAAAAAATTAATCCACCTTTCAACAAGTTCATTTTAGCAAGTTTTATGTTTTTTTTAGTTTGTCACGGCACTAAGAGAGGTTGAGTATGAGTTAAATTAAAAAATTAATAGAAACCCCGCAAATTTTATGTCTTTAACAAAAACAAAGAGAAGCAGAGATAAGAAGAAAAACGTATAAATGTAAAATGTTATTTACACTTGCAAAAGTAACTAGCTATTTCGTAAAACAAACATGGATATGGGCAGAAAATTTTCCAGGGTTAGGGAGGCAAAGACTGAAGAAAAATAAAGCAATAATTTTTTTATCTAATTATTTTATTTACGAGGTTTCGCAAGTAGATTACAGAATAGAGTATTTCATCAGTACGAAGTCACATATATTATACCAGCATCGATAAGAAAACACTTATTGTACTCAATTTGGGGAGCAGGTGCATCGTCTGCCCTACCCACCTAACCTGACGACACCCGGGGAAATATAAACTGTCATTTTTGAGACGAGTACAAAACGTTATGAACTGCACCAGTGGTGTAAATGTTTATAAAAGTTATTGATTAGTTACGGCATAGATTTGTGAAGTATATATACTATTAGAAAACTGAATGAAAACAAAAACTGGAACTGTTTCTCTAAAGATTATAATGTCAAAAGGATAAATATTATACACTGAATTAACCAACTATCTTTGACAATATCTTTTTTTCTTATTGTTAAATGGTATGTAAATGTGTATTTTGTATCGATGCCTGCAGTATATAGCGCAAGAAGTGTATTTTTATCAATAATAACAATAAAATTTTTCTAAAAATTATCAATCTGAGATATTTGTGAATGAGATGAATAACGAACACTATTAGCTAGCGATTTTATTAACAATATAAAAAAGATGCCGTTTTAATTCTGTTAGTTTGATAAATAATGTATAATTTTAACCTGGAAGTTAAGTCAAAGGTCTTAAACGGCTTCACCGCTGAAACCCAGCCAGTTTGCTCGACTGCATGAACAATGAAACGGCAACATTTGTCTCGTCAAGTGGATGATAAATTTTTAGTACGTAGAATGACGTAACTTTGCGGAAAACAAAATATTAAGCTAAGGATAGTTCTAACGATAAACAGAAGGGATGAGAAAGAATGAGTACAAGTCAAAAAAAAGATTTTTTATGATGAATATTAATAATAATTATATAATAATAAATATTTGATACAATAAATATTTGACAAAAGCATATAGAACTTAACCTTGTTCGGTTTTTGTCGCTGTTTTAAACCTAATTTGAAAAAGTGCTTTTTTCTTTAAAAAGAGAGGCTTCAGTTTCATACTAATATATGGAACGTAAACCTCAGGAAGGAATTCGTGTTGTAAATTAAGGTTAAACAAAGCAAGAAATAAAATGCTAATAAAAGTAAAAATGTTCAAAATCCATCACAGTACTTAGTAAGTGCACGTGAAGATGTTAGAAAAATTCCAAATGTTTTTAAAGAAAAATTTCCGAGTTTTGGATAATGTAAAATAAATTCCAAACAGACGCTTTAAGACTGTTAAGCTTGGTTTTAAATAATAATAGATAAATACCGACTCACATTGATTACATTTTGAAGCAACGGTTGGAAACAAAACTGAGAAAAGTCCGCATCCGAGATTTGTTTACATAATAAAATAATAATAAAATCACTCGGCAATTTGTTTCTTAGTTTCGATGACCGTACCGGAAGTGATGCGTTTGATAAATGATAAAATTTATGATTTGATGCCAAATTATTACTCAGTTTGATCGATTCATCATGAAATTTACGTAATTAACATAAGCTATGCTAAGCGATACTTGTGCTCAGGAGTTTTCCGATAAACTGGAAAATTATTTCAGAAGAAATTCCAAAAAATTAATTCAGTTAGCCTTGATTCCGCTGTTTGTAACAGGATTACTTTCGATGGTTTTGTTATAGTCATTTAGATGGAAAACGCCAAAGAAATTCTAAGATAAATAATTCTCTAACTGTCATCTAAGTTACTGTCAGTTTCGCGAGATTTAAATATGAACAACTATTACAGAGACATTAGGATTTTTTAAAGCAAGAAAGGTGAAAAATATCCAATGCCTTCCTTGGGACTCTAACCTCTCGAATGCGCCCCGAGTATGTTGACCATTACACCACGAAGGCATGCTAAGAAGGCGGGAGAAATACCTTATACTATATGAAATATCTCTTTCTATAAAACAATGGTTTTACTTTATCTGCGACGTCACTGAAGCGCGTTTGAAAAAGAGATATGAAATTCAATCCTTTTAACTTAACAATCCCTATTATAACTTCAATGAAACAAAAATTAATATACGTGTGCCTAAACAGAAAACGTAATTATATTATAAATCTTGGATGCCTCTTTAATATTTTCAGAGTATCATAGGGATTAATACATCAACACATCAGTGTCAAACAGTCTCAGCATGGCTTAAACTTGGTAGTCGAAATAACTACATTTCCTGGAGAGAATTCCATCTAAATTTATCATAATTAACGATTCACGTTAGACAGTATGTGTAATTGTAATTTAATATTAATTATCTAATTCCATAAACATAAAATTAAATAACATGAAGTGAATTCTAAATTGATGCTGACATTTTAGTAATCGTCGCACGGTAATAAGCCTTTTGCTTTTCTCGGGTGACTTGACATGAAGATTAGTGGTTTGGCATAAATATTATGTTTGGGGAAAGTTCTTCAATAATGAAATACTTTCAAAACGTATCACAGCTATCCCACCCCTGAAAACTGTAAATTATCAAATAAACTTAAGTCCTTGTAAAATAAATAACGCGTTCTTTCAGCTAATAATAATAATAAAATGCGACGAAAAAGTACTTTTTCTTAAATAAAAGCCATTTTTTTCTTAAATAATTTTTTGAAGTACTGAATAGCTTTGTCTTGCATGAAAGGAGTAAAGGAGAGGTAAACAGTGTCGTAATTTACTTTTGACAGTTTACATACACATACCTTTATTTGACACTTAATACTTAAAAATAACCATAGCCTCTCAAAAGTAATTTATCACTTACTTACAAAACGTCTACAAATTTATCAAAAATGCAGAAAGCTTTATTGTTCTTTTAATAATAAGCATAACTCTTTTAACTATTAATAAAAACGGAACTCAAAATTTTAATAATCGAATTTTATTAGAATTAAAAATTAGTATGCGCCCTCATAATCTTAACAATTAAAAATACTTAAAAAAATCTAAATTAAGGTATTAAATTATCATCCTGCATTTAAAAATAAGTGGCATTTTTTTCGGCTTTAAGTATTGATCCACTTGTAGGTTTCATATTAATATTTCTTGGCAATTTATATCACTATATGTTCATAATTCAATCATAATAAAATCTGAAATTAATTTTAACAGCTAGCCTTGTGAGATTTAGTATGTTTTGCGAGCATGAAATAGTAATTAGATCTACTTGGATGTTAGCCTTGCGACTTCTTGCACAAGCATGACGATGAAAACAGCAGGGAAAGGGTGTAAAAGCCTTTCTGTTTTATCACAACAATAAATAACAGATGGCACGGTCTTACGTGCGTACAACTAAAACACCATCCACTTGCGGTGAGAACTTAAACGATAACAATAAATTTAAAAGGGAAAGATGTAGTGAGCTAGCCTACATAATTTAATTTAATCTAATAGGCTAACTCAGAAACCCATAGCGATGAAATACTAGACAGCCAGAATGCGTAGCCGCTGCTAAGATTAACAGCTAGAGAACAGAATAGCAAACGTGCTCTTCATTAGCGAAATCGCACTCTGTCTAAAATTTTCGTTATAAATATTCTCGTTCACCTACTCGTTTTAAAACTGTTCGAATTATTGTTTCAAATTAACATTTAGTCAACATTTAGTTAATATTTTTAATTTCTTTAGTGGGAAATGGTAAAGCAAACGTGAGAATTATTTATCTAATAGAATTATTTACCATAGGAAGTCTTATAGAGGACCATCCTAAGGAAACTGGCTCGTTTCGTTTTCACTTTGAGCATGGGAAAAACCAGCTAATATTGCAAATGTATTTAAAATTAAATTTGATTCTAGTTAATTCTACATTAATTATAAGCCTGCATCGTTTAATTCGACAATTTGCTAATCCGTGTCGTACCTAATAGTTTAAAAAAACTGTTTATAAAAATATTTCTTATTATTTCTACTCTTCTTGTTTTTACTTCTTAAACTTTCTAAAATGTCTGGAACTTTAACATAACTGTATTTCACGATTTCCTTTATTTTCCATGATATCACATATTTTCCAAAAAATTCTATCTCGAACATTTGCCAATCGCTGGTACATAGCTCTCTTTTGTGACAAAAACACATACGCTGAAGAATCCGCAACGTATGAGAAGTTTTAGAATTCCAAGAACTATATTCGAGAGATTCAGATCTCTTTTATTTGTGGGAGCTGGAAGATTTGACCCCTTTTCATAAATGATAAAAATCACAAAGAACAAAGTAATAACTTGTGACTTTAATAACTTGTGAGAAATTTCATCGCATGAAGCAGTTTTGTTTTTTCATTTTTTATTCTTAATCTTTCACTAAACTAACAGCCCCTGAACAGTGTTTTGCGAATATCGCCTGAAATAATAATTCAAAATCGGCAAATTAAACTACAATATTAGCAAAAATGACTAGAATCAAACTTCAAACATTTTCGAGCGTAGTTTGATACGATTTCAGATTACTTATTAAGTTTTCATCGATTTCAAATCATTTATGAAGATTTCCTCCTAGTGGAAAGCAATATAACAAACGCAGTCCTGATACCGGTGGTATCTCTAGTTTTCTTGATTAGAAAGCAAAATGATCGAATTCGTATTCTGAATATAATGCTAATTGATTCTGCGTGTGGTGTGCATTTCATTTTTATTCTAATTATTAATTATTCTTCATTCAGAACCATCCTAAGAAAATACACTTTCTATTTCATTTATTAACTATCTGTTATTATTAACTACCTATCCTGTTTATTATTTACTAACTGTCTATCATTTATTAACTGTCTTCTTCACTAATGCAAAACAGTTTTAAGTAACAAAATGCAGTGATATAAGAATACTGGATGTTAACTATCTAAGCGATATTAATAACCGTTTTAGCTAAAGACTTTTTTTATTTTATTTTGCATTCTGACTTCAACACTTTACAAAGCGATTTTTTGAATTGTTAATCTATGATGTAACTGACAGCGTAAACCACCAGCACTCCAAAATCATTCTTGAAGGGACACTTAGCTAGCGATATAAATTTGTGAATCATTTCCTTCGAGAAACATATCCCTCTAGCTACAGAATGATCAGTCATTTCAATTAACCTTAATAATATTCCTATCTAATGTAGTTAAATTTATTATGAGAACTTCCCATTTTGAATGGATGAATATTTCATTAAGTTTGCTCAGTTAATATCTTAGACTACAATTCACATTAATACGCATCCATAGTAAGCATGCATAATTTAAATAGCAGAAACATTTAAAAATGTGTTTAATTTCAAGAAAGGTAACAAAATTTTATTAAATGGTTCTTAAATTCTTCATTTTTCACTTCTGTATGATTACGCTATCTACAATAAATGAAACTGTTATTTTTAGCTAAACGTTGACATTCAGCTCTTTTAAAATCAACGAATTTCTAAAATGCAACTAGTTTAGAAACAAAACAACTAGAAGCTGTTTTGTTTGTAAAAGATGTTATTTGCGAAAAAAAAACCTTGAATCAATGAATGACTAATGAACTGTCATTTAAAACGCCAACTCAGAATTTGCTTTTTCTGAAATTCAAAAGGCTAGAGGCATTACATTGAGATAGTTACACAACAAACGAAAATATTTTGCATTATACGCTTTGACATGTTTTTTAAAAGAGCCTTTGTGCTCACTTACCTATACGATTATCAATCTTATTTCATAATTAATGCAATTTATTTCGCATCTAACGTCTTTCTCTTTGAAAAGTGAGAATACGTTCTTTCACGATATTAGGACTCATTAATCATGAAAAATTAATTTGCAAAGAAAACGCGGTTCTCATTTTTCAAATAAGAAATGAATTTCTTGTTTAAGAAACTCATTTTCTTAATATAAGTTTAAAACGATCATTTTAATGTTCTTCATATTACAAAGGAAAATTTATAAAAAAGAGTGTCAATTTTCTATTGATTTAATACCCAAAGATAATTACCATGTTAAACTGCATTCTTTTAAATGTATTTAAAAATATAACTTTTCTTTTGTAAGTGCTGTAATGTGCAGTATTCCTTATAAATATTTAACAATTCGATGAACATATAATATCTGTAATAGGCTATGTTCAACTAAGAGTTTTGTATTTTTAATTAAATTTGCTTCCTGATAAAATCAAAAAGCTTAACATTAAAAATTTTTATTCCCTGTTTGAAGTTGATATCTAGAATTAACTTGAAAGTTTTTATGTAGCTCAAAAAGTATTATGCCATATTTTTATGTTGTGCATACATCTCCAATATAGAGCTTAAATAACTCTTATGGATATCCTGATCTTTTAAATTATTATGTCTTCCACTCCCAGGCTGCTATGAAAATTGCCCCACATATGGACCATTGGTTAAGACCACTGAATGCTGGGAATTCTACTTGGACTCGATACCAGAGTAACGGGCTAGCTACATGGTTTGTTTTTGTGATTTTCCCCATGTGTATCGTGAATACGATTCAATTTCACTTAGAAAGTCTTCTGTGAAAGTATCTCACTCCCTAAGCAACTAGCCCTCTTGCATATTGCCATATCCAGATGACCTAGCTTACTGTGAAAATTGTAAATTATTAATATATTAACAATCACTTTCGGAAAGTGTAATATGTTTACTGACAGGAGTATTTTTCATTATATGCAAAATAAAATAAGTGATTATGCAATAGCATCTATAGTTTTGTCAGGATAATTTTTTTATATTCTTCCAAAAACAGTCCAAAAACAGTCACTGAGATCAGCTGTAATGCTGTTGCATAATAACTTCAATAGTCTCTGCGTAAGAATAAAACATCCACTTTGGCTTAGAGTATTTTCACAGAAAATGCCAAAGAAGAATAAAAACGTTCTCCAAATGCAAACATTAGAGTTATCTCTCTCAGAAACTGTCGGAGATTCATCCCCAAAAGCAACAAACTTGAGACTTAGCTATTATTCTTTTTTCAGATACTAGAATGATTCAAGAGTTTAATGCTCCAAGAATTTATCTCACTGATATTTGGAAGAAAAAGGTTTTGTATGCTGTAAACGTACCTGGTGAATTATCTGTTATGATATAAAAGACATTGCAATGGAAATTTGTCATTTATTTGGAACTCGTTTCTTGAATTCTAAACTGAGCAATTTTCATTCTAAGGTACTTCAAAGAAATGTCGATTTAGAGGAAACTATTGCATACAATTTTCAAAGTAACATTGCAAAACAGATATCATTTTTCTTTTTGTACTTGATTCTTTTTCATGGAGAGCTTTGAAGACAGCATTGATTCCCATTTCCTCGTAGAAAGGTAGACGTACAAGGAATCGAACCGGAAAATCAGCAGTCCGAACTTACATGCCGAATAATGTACTTTCCATTTTATCTTTCAGTAGTGCAGTGTTTTATACTAATTTCCTTTAGACGCAGGAAATTTGCCTTTCACAAATCTACTTTTAGAAAAGCTTTTAGCAATTTCTTTTTTATTTCAATGGTTCAAAGGCAACTGAAACAAAAATAATCGAATTTCTTTTAAATATAAAGAAACTTCTGTTCAGTCTTTGGCATAATTGTTTGTAATTCTGATCATGGAAAGTTTATTTTCCTGATTATTACACATTTACGTCCTACTTGCCTGACTAAAACATTTATTCATAACTTGAAATGCTTCCTGTCATTTTAGACGAAAAAAAATTTTAACTTTTTATTGCATTTGACATATTTTTGAAAACATACATCTTTTAAGAAAGCATATAATATAGTTGCAAGAACAACATTACTGTAAAAATTTACGTTACTGTAAATAATTTTTAGTAATATCTTGCATAATTAATATTCAATTAAATCATTATTCATGCAAACTTTTTACTAAATAAAAATGCATATTTTCTGAAGCAGGTGATTGAATGCGTGAGCCGCTAAGAAAACTTCCGACCATGAAGGTGAACCAAATGAAATTGTGTACCACCTCAGTGGAGAAATCTACTGTCTGGCGAAATGTGGCCAAAATAATAATAATAATCCAGTAATACAGAATTGATTCCAATACTTTGAGCAGCTTAATTACTATGTGAAAATTATGTAAGCTACATTTCAGGATAAATTATGCAAGGATGCCTTATACCGCTGGGCATCCGTACTAGTGACTCTACAAACTCCATTGCAAAATATAAAAAAAATCATCTGTCTTGCTAAATCTGTATGGCATGAATACACTACAAGGGCACGTTGAAAAATAATACACTATGGTTGTAGAATTATTAGAATTTTTTTAATCAAGGAGATGTCAAAAATGTGAAATGCCATCGCTGCGGTTCGAACCCTGGAAGTCTCGAATATGTGTCGAACATGCTTCTAATTACAATACGAAGGCATACAGAAAGGAGGGAGCAAGTACCTTTTATACCCCCTTTTAAAGGCGGACTGGGGATTAGGGGACCCAATTGCCAAATCCTGTTGATGACGAGTTATCGTCCACCACCTTTAAGTTTGGGCCCCAGTTCTTTAAGCAGGAGACGTGAAAAATGTACAGTGTCTTCGCCGGGAAGGACTCGAATCCTGGACCAGTTGAATACGCTTCCAAATTATATTACGAAGGCATGCGGAAAGAAAGGAGGAAATACCTTTCATGGTTCATTTGAAAATGCGAAAATAACGTAATAACATATAAATACATAAAAGATTATATAAAAAAATAAATGCAAAATATTACTGTGATGTACAGTTGAAACCAATTCGTTAACCATCAATTCATATGAAAATAGTTGCACATATTAGCTGCTATACGAGTACGTATACTACACTGTTTACTGTTCTCATAGAATGCCTTCTTGTCCAGAAAGGAACTACATATTGCTAAATACCATTCTTACCAAAGATCCAGTTCACAGTCTTTGTGCTGTATTGGACCAATAAACTTTATGTTGGATCTCTTCTTTCTCGTATAAATCCTTCATTAGAATTATTTGCTTTTGTGCACACAGAGTCATTTATCGGCAATGATGCAATATTTAAGGGGGAGAAAAGATCTAAATTATTACTGGTATACATAGTTACAGTTTTTCTCACATCAGTTGTAAATGTAAGTGCCACATTATATTATTAAAATAAAATGTTTATAAGTACCATCTTAATAATTACTGCATTGGAGATTTTCTACTGTAATAGCCAAACTCGCTTCTGCTGCGTCATCCTTTCAACGTTAATATAAGTCAAGGGGATTCGAAAAGAGCGACTTTAAGAGAAGCCTCTGATAAATATTTAGAATTTCTTAATTATATTTATACTAAATTTCAAGAATGTTTTACGAAATGCTTATACTGTGAATTTAATTTATTACGTAACATGTTTTACAATAAAGAATATACTCTATTATTGCAAATTTCGATTACATCTATAATCGTAAAATGTGAATAAAAAAATTGTATAAAATTTCAAATAATATTCTATGAAGTTTCTCGGCGAAACGTCTGTACACTGACGAAGCATCTAAGAATTTATTGACAGACAGTAAGGCAAAATGTTATAGGAAAACACAGTTTTTACACATCTTTTTAAAAAATTGATTATCCATCTAAATTTTTAATTTTAAAACAGACTGAAGCTTTCACAATAATTTATAAATTAAGTGAATAATAAGCATGTTCACAACATTTTTCGTGCAAACCAAAAGGAATAATAAAAAAAAGATTTCTATTGTCGAAATTACTTTTAATTAATTTCCATGTCGGAAAGTAAATTTAAACAAATGGAAAATGAGAGGGAAAAAAATATGCGTACAGTTTATCGGTTATTTATGTACTGCACAAACAAAGGGACCATTCTACACTCATGTCCATAAATTAAGAATAATTCGGAGTCACGTTGAAATCGAACTCTAAAATAAATATATCACCTGTAAAACCACTACACACATCTTCAAGAATCATATGCAAATTTCGGGAAGTAACCAGATGACACCGATGGTACGTCACAATGACGAGAGTGTAAAAGAGTGATATATAAGGAATACAAGCAAAGAAGTAAAATTGTTCGCAGGCGCTTTATAAGCATTTCAGTGCAATAACCGAATGGTTATGACACAAAGGACGCATTTGGATGATTTTTTATGTGGTAGAATTATCGGCCGTCTGGAACGTGGGCGTACCCAACTGGAAGTATCAGACGAACAACTTGGAATTGCCCAGAGTGTCATCTCCAGGCAGCAACGATTCCAAGATGATGGTAATGTGAGTAGACGTTACAGCACAGGTCGCCCCAGAGTTACAACGCCGAATGCGGACCTTTATTTGGCAGTTACTGCCAAAAGAAACGGGCGGAGCACAGCCTCCGACCTGTCTAGTCATCTCTCTTCAGCGACTGGTACGACAATTTCAAGACAGACCGTGTAGAGACGCTTAGAGCAGATTGGTCTATATGCTCCTAGACCTGTCAGATGCATTCCACTTACTGCAACTCACTGTCGCCTGCGGTTAGCCTGGAGTAGAGAGCATGCATTGTGGACACCGCAACAGTGGGCTTGTGTGATGTTTCCAGTTCCAGTTCGGTTTATTCTGGGCCACCTCACATGATATCGCCGTGCAGTCCGTCTGTTCTTCATTTTCTTTATGTTCCGTTTATCTTTAGCCACTTCCTATATGTATCAATACTATGAATACATAAAATTCACAGTTAGAATTGCAAATTATTAAATGGGAGTCTTATGTTTACATTTTTTTCACTAAATTTTGAGTATATGTATGTAATCAAATCACCTAAATATTAATAGATATGTAGCCATAATAATTTTGCAGGAGTTAAAAATAGTCTGAAATCTGATTTCACCTGAAAAGTGTTACTGTATTTTTTTGTATAAACCTTTACGTACATGCAGAAAGGACATTTTCATATGAAGAAAAAAGTATTTTTTCACTTATTGCTATATTTAGATATTATTCCCGAGTTTGAATTAATATAGCTATTTTTTGCTGTATTAAAACACAGGCCAGAAGACATTTTTATCAGCCATGATTTATCTTAAAGTGATAAGTTATAATACTTAAATACCTAAATGCTTTTAGCTAAGAATAAAACTCACCGGAACATGCTTCCAAAGCTTTGCAAAACGAGATTTTCGAGGTTATTTTATGCAGTAATTCATCATTATTATTCTGTAATAAGTAGCTTTTAAAACACATCTCGGGTTTTTTTTTTTACTCATAAATGATTCTAAGACGAGATGGAGTTGCAGATAATCAACATCTTACACATTTTAAATTCTTTACACATTTCAGATTTTCCACATTTCCATCACATGAGATTTCTCTTCACAATAAGTTCATAAAAGAAGCTTATTATCTCCTGAAGCTTGAGTTTATGAAGTTGTGGTGTTTCACCTTCTTATTTCACAGTTCAATCCTTGAAACCCCAATCACTGGTAAGCGAATAATCGCTAGAGTGTGTGAACAGAGACGTAAGACTCAAGAAGGGTTAACTGCCTTTTATTTCTCAAAATAAATATGACACAATCAGCTCCTAACTCGAAGTGACTCCACTTGAGCTTGAACTCAAATTAATATGAAATTAAACTTAACTAAGCTTAACTAAAGCTAACTGAAAGATACAGCCGAAGCTATCAAGATTTTAAGCAGTTGGCCGCTAAATCTTAATTAAGTCGGCGAAGCCAAACAAGGGCCTAATGTACGGCCGAGCGTAGCAATAGCTTAGAGAGAGACGTAGCTAAAGGCAAACGCGCGCAAGTCAGGAACTCGGGCTCTCTAACGATGTCGGTGAAATCGGTAAAACACAGACTTAAATACTGCTCTTGCTCATTTGCATTAACCGCGTTTCTGAAAACACATTCTGGTAGGAAACTGTAAGCTGAAGGTACAACGAGTAGGAAAGATGCATAAACTTAAAATAACTGTTATAAAATTAGGATAAACCTTACAAAGTTCTCGTAATCCTTTTTAATTCCTTACTAATTATAAAATGAATATAGAATCAAAAAGCTTAAATTCTGTTAGAAAATGCAAATTTTGCATCACCACACACTGACTTATATTTTATTCCGCATTCCAGATTCCTATAACTTATTTCTTGCAAAATGAAATCGAACGTAGCAGAAGATTATTTCTAGTTATGAAATGCAGTCGCCCATTACCAGTTCCAAATTATCTCACTTTTTACTTCATGGTACGAAATAAAAAGAAAGTATTGTAATCGCCAAAAATTTCGGGTACCATATTTCCAGGAAAATATCTATTTTGGCCGTTATCGAATGCAATTTAACGATGTTTTTGAGTGACGTCCATACGTAAGGACAGAATAAAGGACTCTTTTCCCCCGAATAATTATGTAACTGATTTAAGATGGATTCTGAAAAGATTTCTTTCGTGGCGTCTGTGCGTACGTACGTATGTATGTATGTATTTCGTATGACTCAAAAATGAGTAGCCTCAGAACTGAAATTTTGTATATAGGGCTGCTATAACATGTAAATGTGCACCTTGCATTTTAGTTGCCAATCGGCCGCACCAAATGTATATATAATATATATATATATATATATATATATATATATCCGCTCTGATACTCGGCTCAGTTAGCTCAGTTTCTTTATTCTTATAAGTTTGTAAATTGTGCATTTTTTGCTTTAAACATGATTGAATTGTGTTGTTCTTTTCTTTCGGTTTGAGATTTTTATGCCCTTACGCATCAATACTTGTGGAATTATCACCAATTTGTATTAGTTTAAAGTTTTTTAAGTGCAGCTAAGCCTAATTTTTGGTTATGATAGCAGCCATATTTGTTTACATTTGAAGCTTAGCAAAATAGTGGATTTGTTGCCAATCTAGAGAAATTAAGCTTCGCAACAACAAAGCAACGTCTTCTTTTATTATTGCGAATTAAATTATGGTTGATTCATTCTGGAATTATCATTTAAGTTATTAGCTAGTTTTTGCGTACAAATTGTAATTTTAATTGTAAGAATTTTTTTAATTGTTTTAACAGTACTTGGTAATTTATGTTTTTCTATATCTTTCAATTTTTAATGAAAATATTTTTAATTTTTATCTGTTTTTGCTTTACCTCGAAGTGAGAACTGAATTAATTAGTAGCGCATGCGCATTAGGTAAGCGGCGCTGAATCGTATGTGAAAGACTGTTTCTTTTTTATTTGTTTAATTTCTTTTATACATCGCTTTAGATTTATTATAGTATTTGAATAGAACTTGTGGTATTTCTTCAGATGCTATAATTTTTGGTCACTCTGAGTTATAAAATGATTGAGATGTAACGCTGTTAAGTGAACCTAGCGCCGAAGAGTATCTATGGTAAATAAATATAGTGAACTTTAAACAGTGCATTTATTCTATTGTGGTTTATGCGCTATCGACGAAGTAGATTTAATTCAAAATTCGTTAACTGTTAAAATACATATTTTTTAATGAAATGCAGGAAAATTGCGTATAATTTGATATTCCTTGCAAGGAAGTCATGTGGTGTACACATCATATTTTTTAAATTTTGGATACAGTTCCCTGAAAAATAAGCAAAGTCTTAGTATTAATTAGGTTTGTTTTATTCTGTATACAAAAGGAGAGTTCGAATGAACACATACATGAAGTATAATTTAATATGCATTAAAATTAAACGAAAATTATCTCGATTAATACCAAAAATAAAATGAGAATCAATTTCAATGTTCTTACTCAAAACCATTTCTTGAAACTTGAGTTCGCAATGCAGACTGATAACAACTTGCAACAAAAAACATGATTATTGTATAAGGTATTTTCTCCCTCCTTCCAGCATGCCTTCGTGGTGTAACAGTAGTAGACTCGGTGCATATTTGAGAGGTTCAGGTTCGAGTCCCGGTGAGGACATTGCTCCTTTTCCATGTCTCCTGCTTCAAAATAACCTAATGACTACAATTGCTTCGGAAAAATAAATCATCCAACACCACATCAACAACAAATCATTCAAAATATAAATTTAATTTTTCTTCTAAAAGAAGTTTCCTCTTTTCCTGAGAGCCTGTTTGTTAAATTTCATTCCATGAAAAATTTAAAAGACGTTGGAAAATATAAAAATTATCAATTTTTAATAGCTAAATGAAGCAGTAAAAATATGTAATTTAAAGATCATATTCCTAAATATAGCTATTAGCCTAGACAATTTCTTACGTGTTTGGGTTTGATCGTAAAGGAGAGTATTCAGCAGAATCATTTTCAAATAACTTTATGTCAAATTCCGAGCAGCGAAGGAATACCATTAAAGTTAAAAATTTCACGTAGCCTGAAGTTAATTTACGCATCTCGGTACTCGGAGTCACAAAGTTGGTATGAATAGGGCTTTGATTATAAAATACTGTAATTGTTGTCGAATGAAAATACACCTGAAACAAAGTATGCCAAATATGTGTGGAATTAAAGCTGTGAATTTGAACAGTGAACAGCAAAGTCCTTACCCGGTAGTTATTAAATATTTCATTATTTCTCAATATTCATTAATTGAACAGTTTATGAAAATACATGAGGCTTTTTTTTTAATTGCCAAATCGGCTGATCACTATTTTCAACTTAAATTCCATTTGAGAATTACATCTTTTCCAGAAATTTTTGCTACATAAAACAGGAATGTCTTTTAATCAATCACTTCTTCTTTCTGAAACGAAAAAGTAAGAATTTCCCTTCATTTCATGAATTTGATAAGGTCCAGAAGGTGAAACCAGATTTTACAGGCATGAGTTTACTGGATATAGTCTAAATTGTCTAACAATGAAACTGTGCCTATGAGCAATACTTTTATAATATTCTGTTACAAGGTATAGAGGTGTAGCTAGGGATTTCAGCGCCCGGAGACAACTGAAGATTTGGCGCCCCTTTCTGTTTGCCAAAATCCAGTGAGGAGAGGAGAAATTCCCCCCTATATTCTGAGTCCCGGAACGGTTGCTTCCCCAGTTACGTCCCTGACAAGGTATAGCAGAATCTCCATGTCTGTGACTATCTGTGTACTTCAAAACTAGTAACGATCTAACAGCAGCTACTTTGAGATAAGGTAAACTTATTTTTAATCCTATGAAGTTAAATGAGTGATCACGAGTATGAAGTAATTAAATCACGAGTTAATGTTCCAAGTAACCATTTAATCCAACAACGTTCTTAATTTTTTTTGCTTATTTCCTGAAATTTGTTATATTAGTTATCAGGACTTAGTCCTCTGTGCATACTCTTTGCAAACATGGTGAATTACTTACAAGGTTCTTATCCTTACGTTCTAAGTCCTGAACTGGAACAGGGAGCGGAAGGTACGCTATGTTCTGATGTAACTGCTGGGCTGGAGAATAACTGCACGTGAAGGGATTTGAAATCCTCTTTTATTCACTCACTATTAAATACAAACCTCCCAATTCGGGAGAGATACAGAACGTAACAGACCAAACTTTGGTCGAACTTAACAATCAAATAAATTTAAATAAATTAAAATATAACTTAAATTAAACTTTGCTTCGCAGAGCAATTCGCGGAAGTTGGCCTCTACCGAAAAGGGTGCGTAGCAAGGTATACTAAATACTACCGCACTTTAATTTATTTTACAAAGCAATCACGTAGTAAGCACTATGGCTTATAAATTTAAACTGCTAGCTGGTCAGGCGAACGTTGAGCAGCGTGACCGTGATCTGAGGCAAAGCTCTCACACACCGAGAGGTTTCTACCTCTGTCTTAAATAGTGCTTGGCTGAACTTCAAAAATTAGCATAAGCTAAAAACGCGCGCTTCTTCTGACAGGAAGTTGAAGCAGAGAGGAGATAGAAAAGATTTAAATTAAAATAAACTTGGTTAGTTTAACTAAAACCTTACATAGTTATTAAATTTCTTTAAATATTTATTTATGTAAAACGAAAACTACTTATAATCGATTAACGGATTTCACCTCAAGTATTAATATCAAAAACTTCGTCATGCACTGTGTTTTAAATGCATAAAGCAGAACAAAATTATCCATACAGTAATTTAATTCTTAATTCTGGAAATATTTTATAAAATATAAACCAGAATTATTTTCATAACTCTACTGAATACAACTAAAGTATTTTATTGATTATTTATCACATAAATATTTTATTATTAGTGTCTTCGATTAGCAGCAATATTTTTTATCCTAACAGTAAAAAAAAATTATATGAAATATTCTTTTGATTCGCCTAAATTTTGAGAAACTCTGGTGTTATCCATTAGTATAATTTTTAAAGTTCGTGCAGTGTAGGATTAAAATTGTGCTGGAAAGGCTAAACTATTACTATTATGAAATCGCTGAAGCAGCTTGTATTGATTTGTAGCAGATTATATATGATTTTAGAGTTGTTTACGCATTTAATTTCTTTTTTAAATTTCTGAATATAATTTTCAGTTAAAAAAATATTTTCTTGGTACTGAAATTATTTGAAGAAATAACTGCAAATGATTTGTTTTTTTAAAAATACGTAATTTTAAAAATGCGTGTTGTTGGAAAATATTCGAGGAAGAGTTTTGGTATAAAAGTAAATTCAGGCATCCATGTGTCTTTTAACATTTCCTTTATAATCTTTCACCAGCTTCAGCTCTAATGGACACATAATTTAGGAAAAACAAATATTATACTTCGAAAACTATAATACCCAGATAAATACTCAGCTACTATATCTTACTAAAATGTTTCTGTTTTACTTCTACATATTTTATAGAGCTATAAAGATGTATTCATAACTTAAGGAATTGCATATAACATCATAATCTAACACCTTATATTTTCTTTCTATTACTTGCTTTTCTTTCTTTTTAAGATACACACAGAGAAAATATCAGAATTAGGGAAACATTCTATATCGAGATTACAGCGGAACTATAAATGTTGGTAGTTTCTGACTCCAGCCCCTTTATACTGTCATATATATGCTGATATATATGTGCACGTTTATTTAAATAAGCGCTATTTATGCATAAGCCATAACTAAAAGCAATGGCAAGAGGAAAGAAAGTTTTGCATTAAAGGCAACATAAATAAAAGCCCTTAACTTTCTACTGAAACCGAACTGCTGAAGAAATATCTTTTAGGAAAAATGTTAAATGTTTTCAAAGAAATCTTTAAACTTGTTGAGCCATCATCACAACGACACTTCAAATTTTTCTCGTTTGATCTTTTTTCAGTTTTCGTCATAAGCTGCTATTAAGAGTTGAATATGAATACTCTAGATATCAATATAAATAATAAGTAATTTAATTAAAATTCAGTGAAACTTTAAACGCCTTGAATTTCAGTGCTACTAAATTTGAGTATCGTTATATTTTAGGTATTAAAGCATGTAGCCATACTCTTAACATGGCAGATGTTTCTCATAAACAATCTTTATCAGTCCAGCTCTACCTGAGGAACAGCAGAATCCTTTCGAATAGAGCCGTTTCGCATTTTCTATTAACTGAAAAATTGATATCTTAATCGAGAGCAGAGGTTCTAATTGGTTGAAATGGACCAATAAGCATCTGATATCAAAGACGCTCTTGTGGAGTTGACGTTACATTTTTTTAAAGTGCTTCCAAACTTATTTCAAACTTTTATATATGAGTTCTATTATGATTTTTAGTGGAAGTCTCTATTAATTCATTTGTTTTACAGATTTATTTAATCTCAATCATTCCAGATTCAGCATAAGGATTTGAGACTTTCTAATACTGTTTTTGCTCTATACGCCTTTTATTCATAAATATAAGTTGTTATTTATATCGAGAAAAATTACTGAATATGAAAGTAAGCCTCCTGTTAACAAATAACTGTATGTAAAACAAAAATATATACTTTCGTGAAGAATAAAAGTCTTAAGCGGAAGTTATTTTTCTATCGAAGGTTTACCAGCGGCAGAGCCGCAACGTCGCTGAACACTGTAATTCGGTCTGCAGCTCAAATCCCGGCTAACAGGCTGGCTGCATGGGCCCTTTAGTAATTTTTCTCATGTATAACGTGTATACCAGCCAGTTTCCCTCAGAAAGTACTTCACGAAGGCATCCCTTCCCTTAGGTAGAGAGCTCTCGTGTGATTTGCCGTAATCAAATAAACCCCAAATATATCTATAGAAACTTTGTAAATAGATAACGCTTCCAACTGTTTTTATAATTTTTTAAATTAAACTTCCAGAAACAGAGGTATTATTTGAATAATGCGCTTTGTCTCTTCTAAATAGCTCTGACAGTACTAAATTTTCGTATTAAAATTTAAGTACATGAAATAAATTCAGTGTATATGCAGTAAACAATTCACAAATTAAATTCCTTCCTCTTTAAAACCGACGGCTTTATAAAAGACGTAGATTTTATCAGACAAGCAGGAAACGAATGTTAAATTAACTATAGCTGATTACACAATTTGAACGACTTGCGGTATTTGAAACAAAAAAAATTTAGGAGACGTTCTTTAAATTTTCGGTGTTTTAAGAGTGAATAATTATTTTGATAAGATCTAACGCAACAAGGAATAAAAAAAAAGTTTGAGCAAATAAAACTGTAAATAAAGCAATACTGTAAAAAAGGATACTTTATTCTCGAATCTCCAGAACAAGAGGCTAGAACTGTAGTATTTATAGATTTTCCTCAAGTAATTTTTCTAGCTTTTCAGCGCTAAGCTCCGAAAAAATTAAAAAATATTTGCATAATTTTCCCCTTCCACTACAGTTTATATAGTTTTCCATCTGAAGGGTGGTTTATTGGCAAATTGTATTTCTTCATTTTTATTTTTTATTTTTATTGAGTGATTCAATTTGTATTTGCATTTTTGTATTACAATTTCAGTCATTTGTTTTTTCTTGCATTTATTATTCGTAGTTTGTGCAAATTCTTCATTTAACTACCTGGACGTGGCAGGTGCTGTACCACATAAGAAACTTTCCAAATATGTGATTTAACCTTACTAGCTCATTGCTGATCTACTGATAATGTGTTCGATCTTTCGAAATCGGGTATTTTGTTCTCCCCCTTTCTCCTTTGGTTCTCCGATGTCCTTCTTGAGAACTGCGGTCAAGACTCATTCATGTGAGGTGCCCCTGGGGCTTTACATGGTAATTCGACATGTCCGGCTGGATTATCATCAGATAGTGTAATATCAATATTACTTTGTATTCTTGCTGGAATGTAGATTTCTTTTAAAGAAATAGTATTATGATAGTTACTAGTCATTTATCCATGACTACTTTTCATTTGTTATATTCTTTACTGTAACTTACTCTTCTTCTTCAGAAATTAAATCTTCCCTTCTCGATACTCAGAGTATAAAATTAGTTAAAAACGGGTGACGTATTTTATTGTTGATACAAAAAGTTTTCTTATATAGCAGAAATTAAGCACGGCGTTTCAATAACACTAGCTGCAGGATTTGTTTCCTGAAATATTTATCTTTAGCGTGTAATTCCAATCATGGTGTTTCTCGAAAAAATACAAAAAGCTTTATGGAAATATTGGAAGCCTGAAAGCTCAGTAGCTATAAATTTTAATTTTATATGATCACCATAGCCGAAATGCTTAATCAGTTAAACGAACAATTTACTTTAACAAGTTAGATACAAAGCATTTCATACCATTACACTGAAAATTCATGAAGAAATTCCCTAAAGAATTTATTTGTTTAAGTTACTATCAGTATCTACAATAAAATAGTTCGAGATTTTGTTCAATTTTAAATAAAAACTACGAGAAGGATGGTGCTCTTTTGGCATTTGATGGCTCCAGATGGGCAAAGCCGCACTCCTTATTTACTTTCTAGCTGACCCTATGAAACTAATAACTACTAAATTCCCTGATTTTTGTAAATAACTTCGCGGAGTTTTTTTTTTTTTTTTAGGAAAACGCTCCTAATTCCGTTATGGAAACTGTTCTTATAAAACCAATTTTTAAAACCTTTGTCATGAAGTGACCCATACTGCTTGCTACATAAGTAAAGTCTCATACTGCCCAATCTCTAAAGATCTTTCACCTTCAGCCTTCGCGAAAGTTAAAAAAAGCTGTTAAATTTTCTCATGTACTCACAGCTCAGTTTCAAAAACGAACCATTCAGCCTACTGCTAATTGTGCTAGGTTTTACGCTCTCCCCAAAGTCCACAAAATTGGAATTCATTTTTTTATTTGTAGTTTCCAACTTAAGAAAGGAACATCGTCTGGCCAAATAATTCTCATTTACTTTCTAGCAATTCATATTGTAAAAAATTCTTTCGAAGTCGTAGATAAACTTAAAGATATTTCTCCCCTGCCCTCCTTTATGGTTTCTTTTGACGTTAAATCACTGTTTACTAACGTTCCAGTTGAAGGAGCACTAAAATGTCTTGAAACTAGACTTCGAAACCACCATTTCCCACAAATTGAAATTTTAGAGTTAATTTCTCTTACTAATGTCTCTTCGAGTCAAACAAGCTTTGTTTTCCAAACTGAATATTATCGCCAAATTGAAGGATTAGCGATGGGTAATCCTCTCAGTCCTGTAATTGCTGACATTTACATGTAATATTTTGAAGTCGAATTATTTAAGGAACAATCTTTTCGTCTCTTGATTCGCTACGTAGATGACTTTTGGCATCTGCGCGTTTTTTGGTGGTAATAAAGAAGATTTATGCCAGATATTTTCTGTTATAAATCTTACTGATCCAACCATGCAGTTCACTTTTGAAATTGAATCTGACAATCCCCTTCCTTATCTTATATTTTCATAATCTGGAATGAATTTGATTTAGTACTACTGTTTACCGTAAACCCTTAACTGTTTGTTTGCCTCCCATGTTCAGTCACGTCACCCGGTTAAGCAAAAAATGGTTTCTTTTTTTTGCTATTACGTATTTTGCTCTCTCAAAATTAGTTCCCCCGGAACCATTGTTTGCTGACAAACACAGTCATCTGAGATCAGTTGCCACTGACCGAGGATTTTCTCCTGTGGTCAGTGATAAAGCCTTTAAAAATGTTTCATCTTGCCACCAAAGAAGGCATCCCGCTGTTAGATATAACAATAATAACCTTGTTGTGCTTCCACTTCATCTTTCTGTCAGTTACAAAAATGCATGGATTCTCCAGAAGTTCAGTTTTCAAGTTATTTTCTCGTTATCAATAAAATCTATGGTGCCATTCTTAAAGACTCTGTTTCTGACTTTAACTCTTGGGAAATTTATAACATATCTTATCAGTGTGGTTTGAGATATAAAGTCCAAACAAAACAGCTTTAAAGTTTCTAATCAAGGAACACGAATCCCATGTCCGAAAAGATGAAATTAACAACTCTTTGATAGCTAATCATAGTTGGAAATTTAATTATAATTTTGACTTTGGGCCTGCAAAAATTCCAGAAAACTTCTTCCATTGGCAAATTGGAATTTAAGACGCAAGAGAAACACGCCGACGTGGAAAATAAAACAGACAAATCGACAATCTTGTATTCAGCGTGGATTTTGTAAATTCCCAATCGATTTCGAGGGCAAAACCGGTCCCCCTTCATCAGGAGCAGAATTGTTTGCTCCTAATGAAGGGGTACCGTTTTGCCCTCAAAATCTACGCCGAATACAAGGTTGTCGATTTGCCTCTTTTAAATTGGAACTTCTTGAAGTTTTTCACATTCATAAAGTTCTATCTTGTTTAGTTAATGACTTTAATTTGATCCAGTCCTTCCTAACGCTTTTAAAATTCTACTAATTTAATTTTTAAAATTTCGTTACTATTTCTACTGATAGATATATCGTCCCATTCATTTGACCCGTTTTGTGGTTTTCGCTTCGATACTTTGTATGGGCGCCGTGGCTTAGTGGGTTAAAGCGCCTGTCTAGTAAACAGGAGATCGTGAGTTCGAATCTCGCCGGGGCCTAGTGGTATTGTTCTTTCAAATTCATATCTTGGATATTTCACGAAAAGTTTTGTTTACTGCTAGACTCTGTGTTTTTCACCAAAGTGTAGATACTATTGTACACATTTTATACTATATTCTTCATGTATTTCATCCTGTTTATCGTATTTGTGCAAAAGTGGTCAGGAGACCAACAGGAACTATAGTTTAACATCATATGACCTTAGATCTGCCTTCAGTTATTTTAGTACCCCTAGATGGCGCCACATCTGCCAACTTCTACGACTAATGCTTTCTTCAGCAACACTTAATTCATGTTAATACACTTAATTATTTTTTTGTCCTCGTGATGTGATGCGTAAATACATATCTCTATATTCTCAAGTAAAAGCTATTGGCTTATGGTATTGTAAATCTTAATGTACTGGTTAATACTCACAGAAGTAGTACACCAGAAGAAAATGTTGCGATCTTCTTCTGGTGCAGATTTCTTTGTTCCTGATGAAGAGGGACCTGTACCTGTTTGCCCTTGAAATCGATAGAGTCTTGAATAACATCTACGCCAAACAGAACATTGTTGCTTTATTAATTTTATGTTTTACTTTGGTGTATTTTTCTTCTGTACTGATTTGCGCTAGTTCGCTGCTTCAGCGGTATTGGTCCAATGATTGCATTTTTCAGATGTGAGCAAAAAACTTTACTGACAAAATAACCTCTAAAATAAATGTGTGCATATCTTTCTCTTATTCCGATGCTTAAACAAGCAATGTATTTCATGTTTGTATGTTCTTTCTTATTTTAAAAAAGATGATATTAATATTTATAAGTTATTTAACGAGTACAAATAAATATTCTTAAGCACTCAGCAAAATAAAACTTCAAATTATTTCGCTCTCAGTTCTTTGGTGCAAGTTTGATTCTTGTTATGAGTATATTATTTTCATGTAAAAGTTTTCTTTCTCTCTCCTTTTTCTTTTTCGAAAGAAACCGTATACAGATGGACAATAATAATTCGCAATCATGTGCATGGGGATAGGCAAGCTAAAAGATTAGATAAGCGATACTTTATATAATTGCAAAGTTTCAGTGCATATTAGGCTACATGTCGTAACAAAAGTTAACAAGCACTGCTCTGAGGTCATACAATTTAATACTGAATTCATAAATTTGTTAAGCAAATTATTTTGATCTCAAAGTTTCATTAAATAATATTCATAATTAAAAAGACGGCAGAAGTTCCGTAATCACATTTTTGGAACAACTGGACTAGCATTTCGTGTTTTACCCAGTTATAGAAATATAAAAATTCACCAACCGCCGCACTTCGAGGACAGTATTAAGATGGTACAGATGCAAGGGTAAATTTTATTAGGAGAACCAGGCAGTGAGAAATATAAACTCGAAGTATTTAAAGCCGCCCTGATAAAAACTTTCCCTATGGTGAAAGATAGGGGCAGAATTGCTTAATAGATACCAGATTAAGGTCGAAGACCTTACGGAGTAGCATATTGAGAAAAATAAAATTGTTGAATTTATTGCATGAAAAAAAACCCGATGCGTAAGTCATCCAAATTATACTGCATAGCTTATTACCGCAAATTAAGAATTTTTTTTTTAAATTGAGAAACTCGAGCACGCTCGAGGCTGCATTTGATCTCGCGGTAAAATATGAAAGTAGGAGGGTTTCAGAAAATACATCAGGATATGGCTAGAGATCGAATGGACAGTTTTATAGGCCTGTAGCGAAAGGAAGGCCATATTTTAGCGGTAATAAATGCTTTGAAAATAGAAAGCTATTTTCAACCGTGAGTGGCGTTGCCCGAGAAAAATCACAAAAGAGAAAACGGGGAAGGAGACAATACGAATTTAAACTAATAACGGGTACTGAAAGTAAGAGGGTACAGTTATCTTGGAGGCAAGAAAATACCTCTAGAATTCAACTGAGTACGGTATTCATTAAAAGTTTGAAACAAAAATTTCAAACAAAAGTTGACGGTCCGAAAAAACTGATAAAATTTTATAATAAAATGTGTGCGGGGAAATGAGTTGAGGTGGTACATAGCGTTACTGAAAAGTATGTAAAAGCATTCTGCTGGAGTAAATCGTCATTCCTTGTGCAAATTTTAAGCAGTATTAATTACTGCTTGGATGGTATTTGGCTGACATGCATTTAATCTATGGGCTGTGGCTAAAACGGCACAGTAACTCAAAGGAGCTAAAGAGAACGATTTTAGAGTACCTTCTTTGAGCACATGATCCTTTTCCGCCTGCAGCCTCATAGATAAAATGCATATAAGCGAGCTCTGAGTTTATGTAATCGTTCCTACCGCTCGACATTCGCACGGAAATGACGATTTACATTAATAGAGAGTTTTTAACTAACCGCCAACAGCTTCACCTACCACCTTAACGCGCTCTTTCTACTCACACATTCCGTTACAAAATCTGCTTCTTTCGGTCTCCTGTACTTACCATGTGTTTTTAAATCACCCTGTATATATTCATACTTATCCGTATAAGAATACAACAATTGCATTTAAATTCACAGAATATAATAAGAACTATTAAATGTTACTTGCTACTATTGCATGTTATTTCAGAATTATGTTACAGGTAGGACGCATGGACTGGAGTCACAATTTCCAATTCGATTGCATTTATGGCAAAATTATACTCTCATTTAAAAAATATTATATCACGAAATTTGAAGAAAATTTTTGAATATACATATTTGCTACTTCGGGAAAAATGCTTTTCAAATTAAACATGATGGAGTATCAGCATATGAAAAACAAGATATTAGCTGAAGCTGATCAGGAAAGAAAGAAAATACGAAAGAGAATCGGTTAAATGTAAATACAAAATAGGCAGTTCATCAACTGAGATATTGACTGTTTTCGTCTGCTGGTAGTGAAGAAAATCAGTAGCGATTAGCAGTAAGGAAGAAGATATGGCGAAGATTTAGAATGTACAGATAAGTAACCAATTCTTAAAAGGATAATCTCCTTGCTAATCTAGCATTAAAAAAAATTACTGATGGCCTATCATCTATGACTTTTGAAGCTCCAAGGCATGATGAATCTAGTACTTAGCCGAATCTAATAATTATTTCTTAATTTTCATCTCTCTTTTTAATTATGAATATTATTTAATGAAACTTTGAGATCAAAATAATTTGCTTAACAAATTTATGAATTCAGTATTAAATTGTATGACCTCAGAGCAGTGCTTGTTAACTTTTGTTACGACATGTAGCCACTACGAGTTTCAACGACGCTCGCATCGTGTTCACGATGTATCCGAATCTCTCCGTGGGACTTACTGGTGCTGGTGGATGCTACTTAACAAAAACAAAACCAAATTTTTGGTAGCCGCATCACTTTGATTTAAAGTCCTCTTTGCTTGAATAAAAATGCAATTTGTTAAGAACTTCAAAACATTTCAAATGACACTTACACGCCTTATCAAAAATTAAGAATTAACTAAAGTGCATTCTTTACGTAACGGATACAATAATTTTAATTAGCGATCAGCCTTTAGAGGCTATTAATATACAAGTACTATGTGATGTACATAAGGTTCCTTGCTTGAGTTATTTGCTTAATTATTCATTTAATCAAAACTTTGAAATGTTCCGGCACTGTCTAATAACCTTTAGTGAATCTCGATGCCCGTCTTAAAAACTCTACCGAAAATCTCTTCGCCAAGAGGAACATTTTGGTTTAGTTAAGAAAAGTTTCAGTTCCTAAAACTGCGAATTTAGGTTCCGAAATAGTTATGTCATTGCGTTACGCAACCCATGATAAATGGATTGGTCTAGAAATGACGCAATCCAGAGATGCTATTACGATTTTTAGAATAGAGAGGGAGAATTAAGGGGAATTAAGGGGTTAGTTTAAATTACAATTTTGATTTACATATTGGCAAATTCATCAAAAGATGATATACCTATTTTTCAAAACCTAGTATCTAAGCATTCAAAACATCTTATATAGAAATTTAAATTCATGTAACAAGTTATTGGTGACGAAGAAATTAATATTTAAATGTGAAAAAGGATTTTGGAAGCTCGAAATATACCTAATCTGAACATGTTTGACAAATGTCTTTCACTGCTTTCTATCTTTCCGTTTTTCTCCTCGATTTCTAAAAACTTGTACTAAGAAGAATAAGGCTACGTTTTTTTAACTCAACAAGAAACTGACTGAACTGCCAAATGGAAAATGCATTGCGATTTCAAAATGATCGCCTTAAAGAAATGAAAAAAATTGCTCGCCGGGCTATAAAATTCCCAAGAAGCAGGAAACATGTATATAAGTGAAAAAATTATCAAAGTTTTATTCTTCTTTTCTTATTAACAAAAATCTACTTTTTTTCCTTTAAAATAATAGGTATACAAATTTTTCGTGATGCTAATAAAAGTAATCAATACGCATGATGGTTTTATTCATTAATTGTATTTAAATTGATTATTAAAGTACAAAGTAAATGTAATTAAACTCTAAGATGTAAACTTGCAAAATAATGCAAAAAACAACCGAGTTTTAAAATCACTTCAAACCAATTAAAATACTGTAACATAACTGCAATTATTAAAAATCTGTAATAGTCTAAGTTTCTTCAATTTGTTTTCATAATTTAGCAACTTGCACCGAATTAGTTGGCGCATTAAATTAATTAACAACCATGCTGATAATTGATAACATAAATGTAATCTGAGATAATTTTCATTACATTACCATTAAATGAGAAGCTGGCATAAACCAAAGTCGCAACTCGAAATCTTTTGAAGAAACTCCTAAAACTTATTCGCCAAAAAACCAACTAGAAATTTTATTCTTTAGATTAGTGATAAGTAATCCAACATAACTTTCCTATTGATGTTTATTGATTCTATCAACACAAATTTCATTTGGAAAGATTCGATCTTTTTTCTTGCCATTGAACTACAATATTTTCTTTAATTCGCTGCATATCTTTTCAAAACCGCTATAAGTATCAGCTTTCCTAACCAAAAAAATATATAGATATCACTAATCTGTTAACGCACTTTAAGTAACGTCATCAGTGTCAGATTATATAGCAATATTTAACATAAAAATGATAGGCTGCAATGTAATTGTCATTATACTCTCTTAGAAAAGATGTTTTCAACTGCAATAAAGATTTAAATGCACGTAAAATATTTACAATATTTGAATTTTATACTAGTAAATTATTTTATAATTCGTCGCACCGAAATTTGAGAATAGCAAATTACGAAATGATTGATGCTAATATTAAAATTATTCTTGGCGAGAATAATGCTTTCGAAATAAGAACGAATTTATTTGATATTCATGCTAAAATAATTTTCAGTTCTCCTTTCATTAACATTTGCGAAGCGCCGCTAACTGTATTTTAATTCTAGACGAGCGTTAGCTACGATAAACATCAAAAATGCACATTTTTTTTCTTAATGGACATTTTGACTGTGAAAAGGAAAACATCTCTGTTTGTAGACATCTTTCATTTTCAATTTTTAAAGCAAAAAAAAACTTATTTGAATAGAATATAATATAACTCTTAAACGAAAGATGAGTAACTAATATTTGCTTTCATAAAGAACACTGTTTACTCGGAAGATATCTTTATCGTAATTTATTTACTCATGTTTATTTCAGCAGTCTGAAATCTATGATCACAGGTTGTATTACTTTTCTAAACGAAAATCAGTAGTGCTTATTTGGCTTCTGCTTCAGAAATAACTTTATCACGTACTAATACACTTACAAAACGAAACACGTAATAATTATAGTTACAAGTTTCCGTATTATTAAAGAATGCAATTATAATTATATTTCTCGGATATTTTAATTTATGTTTAGTTTATTAGTTTAAGAATCCTTTTTAGACGCAAATCAGAATTTAAACAAAATTTAGTTTCTAGCAGACATGGCCAACCGTCTTCATGCGGGCCGTAAGGCTTTTCAGGGCTAGTGTCTTGATACTTGCTCATGCGCAGTATATGAATATACAGTATTCCATACACTTCATATTTTTGCTTAACCTTCAAATAAATGTATTATGCGTCTCATGCTATAACATACATTAACTAATCTGTCCACTTAGATACAAAATTTGACCCTCTGTGAATCATAGAAAGTAGGGAAATAATCTAAATATTTCGAAAATTCTCAGTTTTTGAATTTGATGACCTTGAAAAACCAGTTTAACAAACCAAAACGATAATTAGTCTGACTTTGAGAGAACTAGTGCTATTTGTCGCCTCTTTTTTTATTTTGTACACTCAAAAGTTACTAATCATTCTAGTAAATGACTTTAAGTTCTGATGTGTCTCATACTCAGGGTCATGTAACATATCAAAGCCTGAGCTCTGATACTCTACGTATTAAATCATGATGGCATGAAATATTATAAATTTATGTAATATAAGTTTTCTTCATGACTTTTTGAAAGTTCTTTGCAAATCTTTCCCAGTTTACATGATAGGAAAAGAAGTTTTAAAGCCCTTGTAATTTAAATGTTATTGATATAAACGTATTCCTTTCTTAATATGACTGTTGAGAATAACAAGATGTCTGTAAAAAAATAGAGTTTTAACATTTTTCGCATTTCGCAGATTCTAAAATTTTTTCTGTTATTAAAGGAAGCAATATACCTGTTTATTTAGAAAACTCTCCTTCTAGCATGAAACATAATCACCAGTGTCCAAGTGGTTACTAACACTAAATACTAATAGCTCAACCTACTTTCAAATCCAGGCAAATGGGCTAGCTACGAATGCCTCTTGTAGTTTTCCTCGCGTGTAACGAGAACACAACCCGGTTTGTCTTAGAAAGTTCTCCACAAAGACGTCTTTTCTGTTAGGTAGATAATCCATTTGTGTTTTGCCATCTCCAAACAACCTAATGTCTCTGAAGTCATACACTACTCATTAAAAACACATTTTATCAAAAAGAATAAAATGAGTTTGAGGTGCAAAGAAATAATATTTTTAAATAAGTTGAGCAAAATAGCGAATTTTTATATCAAATTCTAATATTAAGAAAACCCAGTAGTCTGGTTATGAGTAATCATTTCACCGACTACAAATATTCAGTCGTAGATATCCATTACACCAAGAAAAATTTACAATTATCCAAAAATATATCTGGAAAGTTTAGGCTTTTTTCAAAGGAAAATTTTTCTTTAGTTTCCAATTAAAAATAGTTACTTACTTGTTGTTCAATAAATCGATTAATTGAAATCTCAAAGACGACTGATAGATCTACTTGATTCAAGACTAACCACATCGAAACTAGAAATATAATTTAAAATTTGTCTAGCTTCCTTTAGGATACTTTTTTTTCAAATGCTCCTTTCTGAATACTTTTCTCAACTTTCTTTTGATAATTTTATCTTCAAATATTATCGATTTTCTTCTCTTTGCATGTTTTTAATTCCTCAAGCTTCCGATTTGATTTGCTATTCCATGTGACTTTATAAGTATCAATTAACGGTCACTTTGGTGAAACTAGAAATACTTTTCACTAACAAAGCGATCCTCCTTTATTCAAACCGTAATCGGTTATTTACGTTTAAATTCATTATAACAGTTAGATTTTTACAATTGTCATAGTCTAGTCAGTAAAATTTATTTAATTAGCTTAACTAATTTATAATTGCTTAATTTTTTACCCTTATGGATTTCCTATACTAGGCTAACCTTCATGAAATTCGTAATAAGAAATTCTTTCAAAGAATTCAGTAAATCTGAGAATGTTAGTCTAAGACACAGACATGCAGTGAGGTTTGAGGGTCTTAGTTTTTGCAGCTCGGGAGAAAAAAAATTATTTTCAAAAGAGCAACCGATTCATAACTACATATAGACTACTTGCTATCATTTAATTTTCGATTAACGAATAGATACGTGCATAAAACTAAGTACTTGGATCCTTTCAGTAGTAAAATATTAATAAAGCGCATAAAAAAGCTGTATTTTTTGTGATTCTAAATATCACATTACTCTTTTGCATATATTGAAAAGTTAACATTCATTCATTACGTTACGTAATAGAATCAATCAAGTTAGGTATCAATTACGTTAGGTAATAGAAGTTATAAAACATTTGGGCTGACTAGGGAATGCAAATGCTATTTTGAGCTTTAAACCATCCTAATTTGTTTTATAGCTCTGCATATAATGCAGTTTTCCGAACAGTTAACTATAAGATGAGTGATAACAAAGCTTTTATAACTACGTAACAAAAATATTTAGATTGAAGCTTTGTCGTTCTAAAATGGTTCACAACTCAGTTCTTGTTCACAAGGGATTCTTCCGAAAACGAATTTATCCGAAGGTCAAAGTGAGCATTCCATGTGACCATTTCGCTACATCTAGAAGTTTTATGTCTTAAGATTCTAGGTAGGTGCTTGGGGAGGAAGCAAAGGCATTGTTCTAGTAACTGGTGAATGAATGAGTAAAAATGATAAAACATTTTCCGATTCCCTGTATAAATACAAAAAAAAGACTCCAAAATCCAATAAAATGAGTAGCATTCTTCTCTATATTTTTGCTGTAATTTGAAAACAACGAAGAGGAAGTTGGTCACAGTCTTTTGAAAGAAGCTTGTGCATTTTTCTTCGTTTTTGTTTACCAAATATGTGTCCATCATTCTCAGAAGCAATCTACGAAAACGTGATTTTTCTTGTTAAAGACATAACATAATGTCCATGTAAGAAATATTCCTTGGTCTCTTAAACTGCATTCATATTGGCGTACGGAAGGAATATGAAAAAAAAACCCGCTTTGTTATCAAATTTGGGGAACAGTGTATTTTAGTCTGTAATCACCTAATAGCTTAAGCATTTCGTGAAGACGGCATCTCGAGAAGGAAACGGCAATTCAAAATAAACAAGTAATATTTAAATTTTTTTTCAAGTCAATTCCTACTTAGGTATTACTAACAAAGAAAAATTTTAAAAATACAAAAAAAATTTTTAATTACAAATTTAAAACATTTTTTACTTTTTAATATGTGAAAAAACTGTATTAACATCAATTGTAATCCCCAAGTTTTAAAAAATATATTTGAACTTTAGTGGATAAATAAAAAGTAATCAAATTCGCTAACACAACCTTGTATTTGACGTACTTTCACTAAAAACACTCAATCGATTTCGAGGGCAGCTACAGGTCCCTCCTCATCAGGAGAACAAAATACAAGAAGGGGAAAGAAAGCTGAGTAACGGCTTTTTATACTCTCGTGTAGAACCACGCGCGAGGAGGCAACGCCATCTATCGAGAAAAATAATCATCAAGAATTATGTTAATAGAATTTTAAAAAAAGCCTCTTGAGGCTTTTCATATTCACAAAGATTTAGCAAGTTTAGTGAACGATTTTAAGTCTAATCCAGTCCTTCCTAGCGCTTTTAAAATTCTATTAACATAATTCTTGATGATTATTTTTCTCGATAGATGGCGTTGCCTCCTCGCGCGTGGTTCTACCCGACAGTATAAAAAGCCGTTACTCAGCTTTCTTTCCCCTTCTTGTATTTTGTTCTCCTGATGAGGAGGGACCTGTAGCTGCCCTCGAAATCGATTGAGTGTTTTTAGTGAATGTACGCCAAATACAAGGTTGTGTTAGCGAATTTGATTGTCACATTGGCGTGTGTCTCTTCCATTGTAAATAAAAAGTATTTTATTAACGATTGAAAATTTGAACAAGATATAGGGACAGTCTGAGCTAATAAATTTAAAAACTGGAATAGATTTAATCGAGGTAGCCAAAACAGGTATTGGTAATCATGAACAGTTGTCGTGCAGTACTTCAGAAAAATAACGAAAGTGAACTTTATAGAACTTACTCCTCAAATTCAGCTAAATTAAAGTGTAGATTTACGAAGTTTAAACATTAATAGTAGCCATTCTTACGGAAATAAATGTAGTACTTGTTAACGTTTAATTTTCACTCAATGAATGTCTATTTACATAAAATTAAATACTTACGTTATAAGGTATTTCTCCCGCCTTCTTAGCATGCCTTCGTGGTGTAGTGGTCAGCACACTCGGCATGTATTCGAGAGGTCAGAGGGTCGAGTCCCGGCGCGGGCATTGCTTATTTTTCATGTCTCCTGCTTCGAAATTACCCAATGTCTCTACAATACAATAGTGGTAATCTGTAAGACAGATAGCAAATACTGCTTGCAGTTCTAAGCATTGCAATATCTTTATTTACTAATTCTTCACTACAGGTAAAACAATTTCGCTTATATTAGGTGATAAATGTTATAAAGCCGTTTATGTGTCATCAAAGAAAGTATAGATATTAATCTGTGTAAAATATATAATGAAGTTTAGACTTAATTTTTTTAGATCTCTTCTTTAGGCCGAGAGCTCTCGTTATTTGTTGCTCAAGGTGTTGCAGAGTGTAAAGAAATTGCGCCAGCGAGAAGTGAATGGATGAGGAGGTAAACAGAAGAACTGTTTCACCAGTCTTAGTATAATTTCGAAATATTCTGTGCTGTATAAAATCAGCAATATTCTACTTTATAGCCTTACTGGATCTTAATGCATAAACGTACATATTGCCTATTAAAATGTTTCATTTCTAGTAGTGACTAGATCCTTGCGTAAAATTAGGCTAATGGACTTCGTTCAGATGGCTTTTCTGAAGAAGAATTCTAGCGTTTAAATTATGCTATCTTTTAGGCTATTATACTCTAACTTAAATATAACTACTGCAAAAATGGAAAAAATAATTAGTTTGGGAAATGTGTGCAAAGTACAGGAAATTTTTAACTCGGAATAAACTCAAACAGCAGACACAATAACAAGGATAATAAAGACAATATAAAGCCATTATTGCCTTCATTTTATATATTTAAGCCGTAAACGCGGGATAAACTTAACTAATTTTAAAATATTCATTTACTGGTAATAAATACCAAAGTACTAAAAACTGTCAGTCTAAACACCAAAATTTAAAAATTCAAGCCGTCAAGAAGAAAAAAGCATAGCTTATAATCAATCAGGTTTGTTTTTAAATTTCTGGTGCAATGTATGTATAATAATACTGAAAATCTGCTCGCAAGCTTTGAGAAAGCTTTTATGAAAAATATTTTTTATTTCTCCTGTTTGATATGAGCGAAAATCACCAAAAACGTGCATTTTATTCAGAAATCACATTTAAAAATTGTAGGATCTAGTATCCTAAGCTATCATAGAATGTAAATAGACCTACCTAAGTGTTGTTTCTTGCGAGTTCCCGCACAGCCTGAAAATTAACACAACCAGGGGAAGGGTGCAAAAGGCCCTTTTATCGAATATAAAATATTTAGCAGATGACACAGACTTATGCGCTTACAAAAAAACCGACCACTTGCGGTAAGAACTTAAAGATAATGTAACATTAAATTTAAAGGTAAATAATAGTGCGAGACTACACAATTCAATTTAAAATAGCAGGTTGACTCAGACGGCAGGGTACTAACTCGAAGAATACTTAGCTATTAGAAATTAACAAACGTACGCTCACAATAGCGAAATCACGCTCTGTCTAAACTCTTCACTCCAACAGTTAAATACTCCCGTACCAAATCTTCTGGTTTCTTCTTCAGTTTGCATATGGCCTACATCCAAAACCGGTGGCTGCACTGCTTCCTCAGGCTTGGCTTGCGTTTGTAGTTTCTACGTTTCGTACTGGAAATTTCTTTCAGCTCCAGCAGGTTTGAGGAATTCCATCCTTAACATTAGTGAGACCTGCAAATTTCTACCAATAAAAAAAGATAGTCTTTTGGGACACATTTTTAACTTAGACATTAAACGTTGCTTTATCTATACACGCGCAATGTTTCCTTTGAGCGCCAATGATTTGAGTGGTATTTTTGTACACTAAATAGTCGATATCTTTTGAATTTTTTCGAAAAACATTTTCAGAAATAAAATTCGTTTGCGCCTCTGTATCCAAGACCGCCTGTGTTGGCACATCGTTTACCAAAATCTGAGTGACTGGTAAGGCCGAAATTTTAATGACCAAGTGTTTAGAGGATTTTTATACGAACAGCAGTTTAGAGGGATTTCTATACGAGCGGGGTAACTGCACCCTCCTTTCATCAGCACACCGGATTAGTTTAACTGCTGCTTTTCCGCCCCTTGTTTAACCTCTTGCGGTCTACTTGGCGATCACCAAAACTTTTCTTTTTGCCTTGAAAGTTTTTCCCGCCGTTAAATTTTCTCCTGTTTTCTGCTATCAGCCTGCGAAATTGTCCGTTCGTTCTTTGGCCGTAATCTATTGTAAGCGTACTTTCGGCTATCCTTCGACTCTCAAATTTAATCGCCAGCTCAAACAACTGCCCCAAGGTGCTGGGGTTTCGCAATTCAGTAAAGTCCTGTATGCGGCGCAGTAGGCGAGGCAAAATAATCGCTATAGGGCCTTTTCCCGTATAGTAAATTAATGAATTGAATTATTCTTAAAATAAATTTTGTTAACTCATCCACTTTCTCTTAATATCTGCTATATAGCTCAGCTTATAATTTTGCTCTGTCTTTGACTATGGGAAGAGCTTTTGCAGTGGCGGTTTTGAATTTTTCAAATGTGTATGTTTCACAGCCTATTTCTCCTAGCAAAACCTTTCCCTTTAAAATCCCTTTAAAACAGCTTAAAGCCTGTTCTCGTAGGGTGGTGGTTGCTGTCGTTAACCTTTGCATTTCTGAGACTTAGAGGTAGCAAAAAGGTGGTTCTCCAGCTCTTTCAAAATGTTGGTGACCGATGTTCTTCCATCGAATGTCACAGTAGGTTTCATGAAGACCTACATTGTATCCACTAAGAAGTTAAACCCTTCCATTGAGTTTACAGGATCCGGTGGTGTCTGCGACGTTGATGGGGCTAGCGAGAAAGTGGACTGATCTTGGGCCATTTTTCCGGATTTGTTCGGGCGCCAAATGTAGGTTCCAATCCGCTTAGCTATCATAAAACGTAACTAGATCAACCTAAGTGTTGTTTCTTGCGAAATCTTTCACTGGACTGAAGATGAAGGTATTAAAGATCCTTTTATCCGTAAGGGTATTAAAGATCCTTTTATTGAATGCAAAATATTTAGCAGGGGGAACGGACTTATGTGCTTTCAAAAAACACGGACCACTTGGGGTGAGAACTTAAAAGATAATGTGACACTCAATTTAAAGGTATAGAGGATTGCGAAATAACGCAATTCAGTGTAAACTAACAGATTGATTTAGAAACCCTACACCGTCAGGATACTAACTTGACGGCAAGAATGTGTAGCCGCTATGAAGGTTAATAGCTGGTAGACATTTAAAAATGTGTGCTCACAATAGCGAAATCATGCTCTGTCTAAACTCTTCCCGCCAACAGTTTGAATATTCTCTTTCACCTTACTTCATTTACATCTTAGCTAGGAAACGCGAGAGGAAATGAGAGAATTCAGGAAAAACTCACGAGACAAAATAATTATTAATAAAAATAAACAGAACTCCAAACATTTTCACCATAATATTACATAATATGTTTATGATTATTGACTTGTATCTCTGGTTTCTTATTTCAGAATTATTATGTTTTCTTTATCTATGTGCTCTTTTTTATTCTTCTCATTTTTAGGAAAGCTTGATGAGTGCCTTTGAAAATGAGTGATTGTAATCATATCTAGTTCGGTGTTAACCTAAGCTGTAAAATGCTCAGGACTTATTTTAAATGCCTCATATCATTGAAAACGTTATGAAAATCTATCATTAAATAGATATACTGTGATGTTTAGCGGAGCATCAAAGTACGAGGCTTGAACAAGTCATGAAAGTGTCTTGGCTTTACCACAGGATACCACATAATGATTTATTGATGAGTAACTCTTCTTTCGTACTGGCCATCAATATATAGTCCCCATTCATTTATAAAAGTTTTTTTCTAGTATAGCTGATAATCCTTTCCTAATTAGTCGTTATATCGATACATAAACCTATACAAACATAATCTACAGTTAATCTACCTGTAAAATTTCTAAAGACGCAAGAATTTCAAAGAAACTGCAGAATTTACAACTCTATATAAAGTAAGAACATAAAGATAAGTTTGAAATTTCATCACGAGATACACAGAGGGTAAAACACTAAAGTAGAAACGAAGTATTTAAAAGAGCTGAAGTGTCTCTAATTCGATCGCCCTTAAATGAAATAATACACAGTCCAGTCACATTAATGTGACCACCACGTACTTTCCATGTCAGAGTTAAATAACCAATCACAGAAGGCAGATGGCAGCACAGTGCAGTTGAGCGTATATAAAGAGTGTGTGAGGGCTTCGGAAAACATTTCAATCGTTGGCGTAATGCAGAAACGAAGCGATTTATCCGACTTCCAAAAGGGCATGATCATTGGCTTTCGGGCCAAGGGTGGAAGCATTTCCGAAACGGCTGAGTTTGTGAACTGTTCGCGTGCCGCCGTGGTAAAAGTGTACCGTGCATGGCAAAATGGGACTGTCCAAAATCAGCGACGTGGCAAATGTGGTGCACCACGGGCCATAGATGACAGAGGCGAACGACGGTTGCGGAGATGCGTTCGGGCAGATAGACGGGCTACCGTTGAGCAACTGACCACCAAAATGAACCAAGGGGCTACCAAAAGTGTCTCCCAAAGTACTATTCAGCGAACATTGCTGCGTCTGGGCCTCCGAAGCAGACGCCTGGTTCGTGCACCTATGCTGACTGCTGTTCATCGACGGCGAAGGCTAGAATTTGCACGCCAGTACAGCAGCTGGACGTCCACTGAGTGGCGACAGGTTGCGTTTTCGGATGAATCGCGTTTTATGCTCCATCGGACAGATGGACGTTGGCGTATAAGGCGTGAAACCTCTGAAAGGAACCACCCTGCAACCATTGCCGGAACGGTCCAAGCTGGAGGCGGGAGCATTATGGTCTGGGGAATGTTTTCCTGGCATTCTCTAGGTTCACTGATCATTGTGGAAGGCACAATGGATCAATACAAGTACGCATCTGTCCTTGCGGACCATGTTCACCCCTACATGCGCATTGTTTTTCCTCAGGATGATGGCATCTTCCAGCAGGACAATGCGAGGTGCCATACAGCTGCCAGTGTACGTGCGTGGTTCGAAGAGCACCAGGATGAGTTTACCGTCCTCCCCTGGCCAGCAAACTCACCTGACTTAAACCCAATCGAGCATCTGTGGGACCATCTCGATCGAGTTGTTCGCGCCATGGATCCTCAACCGCGTAATCTAGCGCAGCTGGCCACGGCATTAGAGTCGGCATGGCTCAACATCCCAGAGAACACCTTCAGGGACCTATGTGACTCTCTTCCTGCACGTCTCGCAGCAGTCCGCTCTGCGAAAGGTGGTTATTCTGGCTTTTGACAGATGGTCACATTAATGTGACTGGACTGTGTATCAGTTTCCTCTATAGAGATGAAATGTGCAGGTAATTTAGCAGCACAAGCATGTTTTAGTTTCATTCGTTTCAACTAAATCAAGCTTATTAGTATAGTTAATTATCATGATTTGTTTTATTTTTGCCGTGATTAGATGTATTAGGTTTCATGATACAGCAAAACACTAAACTATAACTAAACTATGGCATAAAACAGCTTGAGTTAATTAGGAATGAGGGAAAACTGTAATTATATCTAAATAAAGGAATGGAAATATACAGGTAAATTTTAATCATATATAAAAGCACTAAACTCAGTTTGTTTTTCCAAAAAGGAAATACGCAGTTAAATAATCGAAATGCATTCCGAAATTCTTTAAGCATATTCTAAAATAATTAAAATAACTGATTTCAGAAATAATGAATCGAAACTGAAAAAATATTTTATTAATTCGGCTTCTAAATTTTCTGCGTAACATAAAATTTTTTCTTGCCTTTCAGAAAAACTGCTAAATCTTCATTTCTATTCAATATACTGGGGAATAAAAAACAGTTTCTGATACCTAAGAATCTATTTTTTCAAAGAGCTTGGTTAACTTAAACACTTATTTTAAATTAGTAGTAATGCAGCATGTACGGATTGAAGCTAGGCCAGCACCGCTGTAAGTACTCTAGGTTTGGTGTACTCAGTTAACTATTAAGTGTTGCTCATTTTTCATGTCTCTACAACTGACGCCCGAACTAAAAAGGTGGTGGATAATGATTCTCCACCACCGGGATTTGACGATTGGGTCCCCAAAACACCAGTCGCCCTTTAAAAGGGGGAGTACATAAGGTATTTCTCCCGTCTTCTTCGCATGCCTTCGTGGTGTAGTGGGTCTGCATGCTCGACGCGTAACCGAGAGGTCCGTGGTTCGATTCCTGACGAAGGTGTTGCTCATTTTTCATGTCTCCTGCTTCGAAATAATCTAATGTCTCTACAAATTAAGCTGAGTAACAAAATTCTAATTCAGTTCCGTCTTACAGATGTATTTATGAGTTTGCTTTTAGTATCCATATTTACTAAAATTTATGTATTTGCGTACTCTGTAATATTACTATTTCAATGATTCTGAGCTTCAAAACTGCATTAAAGATTCACAGTTAGTTTGCTTATGGAATATTCTGAAGCATGAATGTATTGTTTTTCACTTTCCTAATCCTGGTTATACTATCAAAATGTATTGCTAGCATTAGTTATTTCTAGTATTAGTTAGCTTCAGATAGTTAATTCCAGTACTGACAGCTGGGAAATTTTAAATGCATTTTCTTTGTTCTGTTAGGCCTCATACTGTTACTTTTGAGTATGTTCACATTAACGTAGTGTAATTTTAGCCTTAAATCTAATTTTGTTTTATTGTATTACTATAATCAGCAACAAATTTTCTCGTTTAACTTCGTAAGCCTTAGAAGAGAAACTTAGCCATTTTAATAGTCAACAAAAAGCAAACTCTCCTAAGAAATAAACATTTATCAAATTAACGAAGTAGTGAAGAAGTATTCCCGTTGATTTTCTAACGTTCTGATAGGCGGAAAGACTGAAATTACTGATATCCTTCCTAATATCATTATATTATGTATTAGACTTAATTAGGAAAAGAACATTAAACTTAGAAAAGCACTTAATGAAGGTAATAATTTGTTCATCTTTTTATTGTTCCATCCAAGCTAACTATTTTAATTTTGCATTAGCACGGGAAAGATGTAGCTTAATGTACCGGGTACTTGTTACTCTCCGGGTACTTGTTTTAAAAATGAT
>KK118905.1:0-18159 GCA_000611955.2 Stegodyphus mimosarum
TAAGAAGCGGGTCTTACAAAGGGGGCGTTTGGTCCAAAAAGGTTGAGAAACACTGCTCTAGACTCTCCAAGCTACAAATCGCGATGCACTCGATAGCCTTGTGGCAGTCTTATGTTCGACTGCGCGCGCCGCTAGATGGCGTCATGCTGTTTTCGTAATAACCGCAGGTGAGACTAGCGAACTTGCTCACATTGCCCTTAGGTCGAGGGCAGAAGTTTTTCTATTTTAATGAATAGTTGTGTTAATGAATACTTGTGTTAATAAAGTTGTATTGCAGCGAAGTGGAGTCATGTTTTGAAGATTATTCACGAACCATATCCTTCACATACCATAGCCTCAACGATGCGCCAACTCGTGATACGCTTGACACTAGGCTGGTAATCTGCCTACAGGCAGGGTTTATGTAGCTTTTGGCCTGCCTTCGAGAACATTCTGGGCCAAACCGGTAAGAATTTGTTCCAGAATGTTCTCCATCCATCTATGGTATATCGCCAATTTTGTCGCCAAATGGGCGATTTCGTGCCAAATTTAGCAACCCTTCGTTCCCTTGCCATTTTCTGGCAACACTAAACCCGCTTGGCGAAGGAACTATCTTCCCGCAGCTGGACATTTCGTAACAATAGCTTAGAACAGCGTGTAGAGTCTTGCTTGTTTCGGTAACATACACTAAGTCAAGACTCCAATGTAGACTTAAGCAACTTATTGCTATGTCTAGTTAAGCAAACAGAAACGTACTAACAGTGTAAAAGATTCTTTTATTAAAAACTCAATAAGCTGAACAGAAGGCACTCCCGGTGCTTAAAAATTAGGCAGCATTTATGGCCTGAACTCAAAAGTAGAATTTTAGACTGAAATTAAGTCTTTATTAGCCAAAGACTGCGTAGAGCTATTTAAACGCGTAAGTTGTCTCTTAATCTATGCCGGCGTTTTTGTTATTATTGTTTCCAATCTCTTTTGCCTAATAAAGGTAAGCGCAAGCCTACGACATTCATCTTGGCAATCGAATGTGACAGTCAAATGTATCTGTCGTTGGCAAAAGTCTTGAGCCCTATATAGTTGACAGCCAAACTTTAGCTCAGCTCCGCCTCCAATTTCGAGAGGGAGCAAGCCGGGTGGTCGGGTCCGACGGTCTCCCACCAGTCTTCCCCTACCATCGACCTCTCGAGAGGACTTTTCGCTTGCCGCATATTTAGAGTGCTCCTATGTCACTATATATTCACAAACATCCCTGCCTTCACCAGGATTCGAACCTGGGCCCTTCGGTACGGCAGTCAACGTTGCTAATATCCCGGTTGCACGGCTACACCGGCGTGACAGCAGTACCTGCAAGAATAAAGCAACGCCGTAGACAGGAATGCTTATCGTAGAATAATGACAGCCAAGCAGAACACGCTCAGCCAAGCAGAACAGCCTTCAGCCAAGCAGAACACGCTCTGACTAACACAGTCTCAAACCCTCACTTAAATACACACGAGCTACATTTGCATTCTGGCAGGAAAACGGAAAGGGAAAAGAGAAAGTATAAATTCGTAATATAAAATAACAGCTTAATTAACATAAATACCTTGCAAGTGTTTTTGAAGCATTTTAACTTCCCGACCCAAATGTATCAGCTGCGATTCATCGCGACTCACATGCATATAGTTCCTCTGAAAAACAGCAGCTAAGAAATGAGATTCTTGGAAGAAAATGAGGTAATAATGAAGTAATAATAAATGAATATTTATACAATTATTAACAATTAATTAGTAATTTTAAACATGTAATTACCGTTAAATAAATGCCATTATATACATAGTAAGGAAAAGAATACTTCAGATCTTTTTGTGACTCATCGAAAACTATCTTCCATCCCACTAAAAGATCGCGACCTATACTTTCAGAACCACTGACTCAGAATTTAAGCTATGATTTGCTCCCTTTAATTATTAGCGGGTTTTAAGGTCCCGTTTGCTGAAATATTTTGTAGCCTGTGGTCAAGCATAAAATGAGATCTAATTCAGAGAACCAAATTTTAAGCTTAATCTGAAATATCCTTTTGAAAACAGATTTAGGATATAAGAGAGATTTTATTTGAAATCTACACTTGTGAATCTTCTTTTCGGATACAGCATTTTAAATATTCGCTTATACAAATAGTCTCGTGAAAAAATAGCCATCAATCTTTCCGAAATTTCTAAAGTCTCATACGTGAATTAAAGAGTTGGTAAAAGTTTTGGTTTTTAATTTTTTTAAAGTTCTTGAACGTATTAATAGGGAAAAATTTTATAATATATTCGAAAAATATATCACTTTTTTTTCAGACCAGCATAACTCAAACAATCTTATTCTAGAGTATTATTTACTTCAGTCCGCTTAAAGCAACTCAAAAGAAGTATATGAGTATTATGTAATATGCATCTACCTCGCAAGGTCATCAGATGCGAAATTTGAAAGAAAGTACGGGTTTTGGTGAAATTATGAATCGTATTTGGACGTTTATAGCTCTTTTCTGTAAACCTAACTTCGTGCGATAAATTAAACCCAATATAAAACGTACCGCGAAATTTTATGCATGAAATCTGAGTTGTAATACTTCATAATCAAATAAAAACATGGTGTATTTTAATTGCAATTGATTGTAAAAGAGAAGGATAGTTTATAACTATACTCTACGCTATCACTGTGTTTTTTGATATCAACAAATTATTCCCGTCTTATTAGGAAGAAACTATATCAGGTAAATATAAAATTAATCGTTTTGATATTTTTATTTTTATTTTGCTTTACTCGGAAACGTAAAACTGAACTACTTTTACTTTTTTCTCCGCGACATTATCTTTAAGTTCACTCACTACACATTCTTACCATTATTTAGAATAACGCGTATTTTAAGGAACATTAAGTGTTTATGTGTAAACACCATACATAGTTATTTTTTCATATATTTAATTTTAGTTAAAATTCATATAATTAAAATTCATATAATTAAAATTCATATAATTAATTCATATAAAATTCATATAATTAATTCATATAATTCATATAATTTAGTTAAAATTCATATATTTAATTTTAGTTAAAATTTTAGTAAAAATTTAGTTAAATTTTATTTTAAAAATGTATCTAAAGAAATTCAGGAGCTTCTCTTGAATACTGTTAAAAATAAAGTTAGTTCGATGACACTTAAATGTGTTATTGAATACATAGAAATATACAATAGAAAATAGAAATACATACATAGAAATGTTCTCCTGATCAGTAAATCTGCCAACCATTTTTGGTAGATATATGTTTAGATTTATATGCTCAAAATAACTCAGATACCTAATTGCCACGTTTCAGTGAAAGATCAAGTAATTTCCTCTAATTGCTAAATTTCAATTTTTGAATTAATTCTTTAAATCCAAATTCGGAAAACTCTTTTCTTTACAGTAAAAATGTTTTCGGAAATAAAAAGCTTTAAGAAATTTTGAAACTGTTGAAAAAGAAGAAAAATGAAGAAAACTAAATATAAAGTGAAATGAATTATAAACTGAAAATATTTTCAAAACGTAAATAAAAAAAATAATAAAGAAATAAAGAAATCAAGTTGATTGCTTGCAAAGTCAATAATAGGAGCTTTTGTTTGTACTGCTAAATGGAATTGAATTACTGAAAAAAAATTCAGCTGTATCCGTAAAGTTTACGAACGTTTGCTTGAATTAGAGCAATCATTAAAATATTAGTCCTTGAATATTTTCATCCATTTTTAGAATTACCGAATTAATCAGTTACTTTATATCAGTTTCTTAAAACCCTCTTATCCAGCAAATGCTTGCAGGGGGATTAAAAAATACTGGCCAAAATGCAAACGCAGGTAGAGGAGAACGAAATGGAATGTGTATGCCAAATTAGTGCACTGGGGTGGTAGAGAGCATTGTTGATTGCAAGGAGGTTTGAAACCTCCTCGGTTAATCGGTAATAAAATAGCTCTACTGGCGTAAATTCTCATGCTGTGGGCGAATTTCGAGACATATGTATCGCTACACGAACGCGGAGCTCGCCGGGATGCATTTTATTTATGAGGCTGTAGATGGCTGTAGATGGAAAGCAGCAGTTGCTCAATGGAGGTATTTGGGAATCGTTCTCTGTACCCTATTTGAATAGTTACTCAGTTTTAGCAGCTACGTTGCATGTCGGCGGGCTCCACGTTCATATATCAGTTAATACCTCCCGAAACCTCACGGAGAAGGAAGATTTGTGACGCTTTTACCACAACGCACCGTGTCGACACACATTCCATTACAAAATATGACTATTTTTGTCCCCTCTAGCAGAGTTTTTCATTTTTGCCAAATATTTTCCAGTCATCCTGCGTTTATCCTTACACGAAACAAGGTCCTGTCTAAATTAGTGTAGGAGATCTGTTGTAGTTTAAACAAGGTGCACAATTTCCACATGGTGCTCCTACTGTGATAAAAGAATTGTAACACACCTTCTGGTGGCTACCTAAATGTTGTATTTATCTATCTCCTCATTCGCATTCATAATAGTTAAGAACACAGTTTGTAAATGAGAATTATAATTTATTCGCTGATATTTTTCGAAACCCTCATTATCGAGCAGTTGCACTTTATATGTCAACTTTGCGTTTACTTGCGTGGACCGAGAGGAAAGCTGAGAGAATTTCCAAGAATAGCGAATCTGTTCTAATGAACGAAGCCAATTTTTAGATAAATTTATAATACTGTATTTACGACCTACAAAGGAATAATTCAAGCTTGTATCTCAATGATGACTAGTTGCATAATTGTTTTAACTTATTACGTTGAATTTAGCACATTAAATCTAGAGGTAAGTTGTGCAAGCACAGTTCCGCAGCCGCATTAATTTTCTAGAGCTAGTGCTTTTAAAGGGACTTAAAGTATTCAAATTGCAACATTTCTAACTCCACAGCGCTAGATTTTTCTGTGTCTATTCATTCATTTTCAAAACTGATGATCTTAAGTACAAAATCACAACATTCGTTTCAGGCAGTGGTCCCCAATCCCCGGTCCGCGGATCGGTACCGGTCCGTGGATCAAATGGTACCGGGCCGCCCGTTTCTTTGAAACTGAACTTAAATTCCTAGGTTTATACCTCAAATTAAAAACTTCTGTGATTCATTAAAATTAAACTGGACATAAGCAATACATTAAATTAAAACTGGACATAAGCAACACACTTCGGGTGTCATTCTCTCCGATTACCTCCAGGTGGAACCGTCTCATTGCAAAGAAGCAAGCTCAGGGTTCTCACTGATTTAACGTTCTAGTAAGTTAAAATGTTAATTCACTTTATATTTATTTTTTTTTGTAACTGTGTTTTATTTTGATGCATGTATAAAAACAATTAAATTGAAATTAATAAATCAAAATAATCTAAAATATAAACAATCAACGTTCCCCCCCCAGGGGCCGCGTTAAAATTATCAAACGTTGACCGGTCTGCGGTGATAATACGGTTGGGGAACACTGGTTTCAGGCACATTTGTTTTCGGAGAAATTTAGAATCAGCAGTTGGCAATATTTCTAATATCTCATGAAGAAATTACTAGTATTGATGTTTCTGCGCTTTCCATTTTTCTTCATTCTTCTTTTTTTGAGCAAAAAATTTTATAAAAATCGCTGGTTCCAATCCAGAAATCAAAATCCCTTTCATTTAAAAATTTTTATTGCGAGTGAATGGGAACTGAAATTTCAACAGAGATTATATTCATATCTTGAGTATTTTTAAGAGCTGTTACATGGGACACATTTTATTAATGATTTTTTTTTTATTCGCCAAGTGTAAATCTTGAGTAACCTAGTATTACGGCTAATATACTTTTAATAGAAGGAGATAAAGATTCAAATTTTGTCGCAGACTACGCATTATTTCTCCGGCTTTTCTTTTGCTCAGTGATTGCATTCCCTCACATAGTATTTTAACTCTGTTTTTCACTATATTTTGTAAGGATTTATTTTTTTTTATCTTACTTGTTATTTTATGTTAAGTAGCTCTATTGTCATTCTCCCTTTTCGTTTTCCTGCCAGAATGCTAATTTTTACTTAGCACGTATTCAGATGACGTAGAAAGAGATATTATTCAAAGGAAGGTTTTTAGATTGTTGAATCAGAGCGTGTTCCGCCTGTTGAAGGCCACTTTACTAGTTGCAATTCTACAATAGCCGTCTGTCTTCCGCATTGCGTTATTCTTGCCAATAGTGCTCGTCACGCCGGTATAGGCTTCAGCCAACTTGTGCGTTCTTTATTCCTGTAAATTTGAATTTCTTACCCTTTTAGTCACGCCATAAATGCTGGCTGGTTTGTAAGCGCTGACCGATTGACGACGCATGAATTGGGTTTTTCATGTCTCGAAGGCGCGACTTTGGATATGTATTAGATTTATATATAACATTGTTCTAATATAGTTATTTTGACACAAAATTGGACTTTTTCGGAAATGACATACCAACTTTTTCACTATTTCGATTTTACGACTCAAATTATGCCAAACTGCCAAGTTTTGTAAAAATCGCACGAGTAGTTTTTAAAATATTAGGTCTCAACAATTTAGCTCCTCCATGCTAATTGAATTTGGTACATGTTTATTAATTTCTCTTTTTTTATTCAACTTATTTGATTCTTCCTTTCACATTTCGAAATGTGGGTTCATTCCAAATAAAATTCCTCCATTTTTTATGATTTATTTTTTAAATTTGCATTTTAAAATAATATTTATAAATTTTTTGAAAAACATTTTGAGTCATAATCTATAAAATTTTTACCATCAACTTAAAGCAGATATATTTCTAAGCATACCTGCAAAAAATTAGAGTTTTTTATTCAAAATTTCCGAAGATATATGTGAATTTATATATTGGCGCGTTTTGAAATTTGACATATTTGTTGAAAGCGTATAAAACATTAAATGTGGTTTAGGCACTTTATTAAAATTATTTGAAAGTAGGAAAGATGTGACTTTTTTCTCGCTTGCACAATGTAAAAAGGGAAAGGAAAATAGGTTGCAATATAGTATTAAGAAGTTCGTTAAGTGAATCTTTCTTAGCGCAACTGAAAAAAAAATTGGTCAAGATAAATTTTTGAATTTCTCCTTAGATTTCGCACCAAATTTTACAAAATTTAATATTTAGGCATAATTTGAGTCGTAGAATCGAAAAATGGAAAAAAAATTGGCATGTCATTTCAGAAAAAGTCCGATTTTGTATCAAAATACCTGTATTAGAATGATGCTATATATAAATCTAATATACATTCAAAGTCGCGCTTTCGAGACGTGAAAAACGCAATTTGAATTTTGTCAATCGGCAGAGTAGAACGGGAGATATAGAACTGTGCTCCCCCCCGCAGTGTATCTTCTTTTAAATGGAGTTCTGAATAAAAGGGTCTTTCCCATCACTCTTTGAGTTCTGTTTCATCTTATATATAGCGATAATAGCATCTTATATATAGCTTACTTTTCTATTCAAGGATTTGCCACAAATTACACTTAGTTACAGGCACAACTCTACAATGTAATAAATATTTATGTGACCCATTTTATTTAAATGTAGTATATTCATCAAAATTGAATTTAACAATTATCTCTTATATTGAATGAAAAACTGCTATATTAAAAAAATAGCGCTGCTAATAACTGAATACGTAATAGTTACCAGTGACTTTAAAATAATAATAATTAACTAGCTCAGATTACAGAAGATGACGTTTTATCTTTAAAACAATTAAGATATATTGCAGTTTCAAAGTGACTTTAGCTATAATTTTGTTTATCCAACGTGCATGTTAAAATTTACAAAATATTTCCTGAAGATGAATTAAACTTTTAATAATTATTTGATATAAATGTTATTACAAGTGAAGGTAATAATTTTGAATCTGGAAAGCTTAATTTGATGCAACCAAGGAAAAACTATTCAGCAGTTATTAGAAACAAAAAGGATTCTAAACCATCATAAAATTATTCTAAATTAAAATTAATAATTGCCTGAAAAGAAACTAAACATCATCTAAAACTTACAATGATATTTTCAACATTTTGCTTACAGACTTAGAGTCTTGAAACATATTGTTCTCTAATAAATTGTAAGAACATTGCGTGAATCATATAGAAAGGGCGAATAAGGACTTATCTTAGTGAATTAAGTTAATGTGAGAAATCGAAACAGACTACAAAAATAGATCATTTAGGCAACCATATGAGAATCAAATTGTTGTCAACCAATAATGCAACGATAAATACAAATGGTGTCCTTAAAATGTGGATTTCTACAAGGACAAAAAGGGAAAAAATCGAAAAAAATATCTAGCCTTGAAATACAAATTTGTTGAACGTATTATTATTATTATTATTATTATTATTATTATTATTATTATTATTGTTGTTGTTGTTGTTGTGTACACTGCTAATCTAGAGTAAAAACATTATACGTATTTACTTTTGTATCAAATTTGTTTTAACTTCAAACTTTAAAAAAATTAATACAGAACACTGGTCGGTTGCAGGAAACTTTCGTATGATTGATTATGCAATCATTTATTGTACAAAAATTCATACACAGTATTTCATTGGTGATAGATAATACCTATGGAATATATGCAAAGGGGATTAGAGTGTAATTTGAACCCTTAAAAGCTAGTTGAATAAACCTACCTTTAAATTTTTTGTTTTCTCTTTTTTTTCTTTTTTGCCTGATTTCAGAGAGAAAAGAAACATAGGAATATCTCTTTATATATCTTCCTCTTGACTGAGAATGCAATGACTTTGTCTTTCTCCTCTCCAGAATTTTTAGAGTATCTTATTATCGTCTCTCCACTGACAGCATTTGCAACGAATTTCCGCTTGAACTCATCTACCGCATGTGGGCCAATATCATGTTAACAAGCTTATGTAATTCTTTTCTAGAATGCAATAGAATTCCAGTTATCCGGATGACCGGAAAAATCGGAGAGCAGAGCTGTCTTTTTTTTTTTTCCTAGAATACATATTTATCGTAATGAAGGCGAGCAAATTCCATTTTTCATTTACTCCTGTTTTATTTTAATAAAGTTCATACGTTAAAAAAAATAAGGCACACTTTGTTACAAAAGATAAAAAAAATGCTGTGCATCCATAGAGAATTGAACCTCAGTCGCAACATCTAGTAAGCACATTTGTTTGAGAGTATATTCGAAAGATTAGGAGTTTGGAAGCAAAGAAATGTTTTATTAAGAAATCGTGACAACAAGAAAACTGCATTTTATATTAACTTCTCTGACAGGTATGCAAGCCGACAATGTATGGGGCACATAGTCTGTAAATTTATTTATGCATCTATGCTGAAGATTCTGCTGCAAATTTCGCAACAGGTCAACTAAGTCAATTATATTCTTAAAAGGGCATTGCTGCTTTCCCAACATGTGCCACATATATTCTATTGGTACTATGTCTGAGAAACTGCCGGGCCATAGAAAAGTATTAAACTCTTGAAGACCTTGACAGGAAATTTGTGTATTACATGTTCAGGCGTTACCTTGCTGGTAAGTAGCATTAATGTAACTTGACAGTGTAGGAAATACAGTCTGTCTCAGAATTTCGTCAAATGACGTGGATTGCAGCACATTTAGAGGAGTTCAGATATTTAAGAGATGGCTCACTAGAATGTCATACCTAATGATGCCTAAATGCCTCTCTACAACAAATGCGGGAACGTTGACTACTTTTTCTTCCAACACATACATGGCAGTCATCAACTAACAGGCATACGAATTTCTTCATTGAAGATAACATAAAGTCTGATACTGTATAGGACGACCACGATCGACACCAATCTAGATGGTTCAGAGATCAGTGGCAACCTCTTTATAGGCTCTCTCAACGTCTAGGCCTAATCTTAGCTTCTACCAGTCATCTCCCTGATATTGTAGGATTCATTAAGAATGAAAATGACCTTCAAATGGATGACAGTGAAGCCATTGATGCGTATTCACTTTTCTCCTGAACGCGAGATCCTTTTGAGAATCTATGTGTGTGGAGTAGCTATTGCCTCGGTCATATGTATTTTCTATGACCCACTACTGCAAATATCGAGCTACTATCTTGTGGCTTCGATCAAGACGATGGCTAATATGTTTGCTTAGCAACCCACTGAATTTTAGCTTACATCGAGCCCTAAACTTAGTTCCTTGTAAATCACATAGTTGTTTGTTCGTATCGCCGTAGAGTATGACTTAGAGGTGTCTTCGTACAGAACTGGCAGCATCAAAATAAAAAAAATGGATTTAAATTCCCTGCGAGTGAGAAAACCGGTGCTTTTAAATGCTGTAATGACGTCCTTTAACTGCTCCTCAGCATTCGACTGATAGTCCTTTAACATCACTGGTCTTTAAATCTTAAATACTTGTATAATTCTTCAAATGAAAATTGTAGGCCGAGTTTTTGCGTATAGTTCAATTTTGTTATAGGTGCTTCTGTTTTTTGGCAACAGAGTTATTTTCATTTTCCTTAAACGAAATGCAAAACTCATTTATTTGGTAACACAGAATAATGACATTACCTTTTATTTGCTTAAAAACACAACCATTTTTTTTTCAGGTAAAATAAAGAATAAAATAAATTTTTATTCGCATAAACCAGGAAGCTAAAATAATAATCGTGTATTTATTTTTACGGAATCAAAATTAAACAAAGAAATTCCTTTTCATGTTCATAGAACAAAACGCAAAATATATTTTTATTTAACTAAAATTGAAGTAGTATGTCAGTGGAGCTTGTTTAGTGAGTTTTCATAAAAGAATCCCGTGTATGGCTAAGCAATGATTCATGGAGTATGCAAAGAAAAGTAAGAGCATAACTGCTTTTCTGATAATAATTTATATATTATATATTTGCCAAATTATATTGGTGTTATGTTATGACATCTTTATTGGCTTCCCGTAAGTTATTTTGTATTCAAAGCCGATAAATTTGTCCTGTACATTGAATCCTGTACACGTCTAGATTAATTTAATAGCTCTTAATTTTTTTTTAATATTTACTGTTTTTTGCTTTACGGATCACTTAAATGAATTAAAAAGTTGTCAAAATAAGTAAATAAAGCAATAGCCAGCTAAAAATTTTTGGAAAAGAACATAGAACTTCAGCTAAACCTATCCAAAAATCTTTTGCCCTTTGGTTGTAAAAAATTATTCTTTGTTTCTGTAAGTATATCGAGTTTATCTACAGTTTCCAATTCTCTTACCTATGTTTTTTATACAGCGTCAGTTTCGCCTAATTTTAAATTAGTATCACTCTTCGCTTTCAAAATTTGCATTTCTTTCCGTCGATTTATAATCCCGAAGACCTTCTAACAAATAGAAATTGATCGCATTTTCGACACATAACAAGCATATCCCGATGAAAAGCTAATTCGAATTCTAAGAGGCATCCCAATAGCAAACAGTCCTGAGAATGAAATACTGAGAATAAAAGTCATAGTTTCTTGACAAGGTTTCATAATATTCGATTCCTGAATTGCGGATTGGAACATGAGGACTGCGGAAGTTTTCTCTTGGCTTACACAGAGCAAATCTTTTCTCTTTAAACTTCAGCTCTTTAAACATACATTTATAATATTTCTAATTTAAAGCACCGAGTCGCATTGATTTCTAGCTGAAAGACTAGGTTTTACACCCCATCCCTCAATTTTGAATTGTCCTGCATAGCTAAAGCCCCTTTTCGCAGTTCAGAAATGTTCACAGAAATGCCGCAAGCAGTTGAATGCCGATATCACTAGCATTCTGTTGAATGAAGAACTGGGAATGGATTAAGAGCAGCTTTGCCAAGTGCACGTCAGCATTCAGAAACTCTTCGCTCTTGCTACAAAAGCTAAACAAAGAAAAATTGTCTCATCCGTGCAATTCCCCAACCACCTCTCCTGCTTCCTCATCTCTTTCACCACTCTCAACCCCCGCCCGAGACGCGCATGCGCTAGAGTTTGACGAAAGTCGAATTCCTATTGACCGAGAAGCGGTATCTTACAGTCACCAAAGGGCGCACCAGATGGCGCTCGAGTCCGGGAAGAATTCTTTCCCCGGACTTCTATTGGATGGCGGGACTGCTTGGGTCAGTCAGTGAGCGCCGAGTGGTAGAGCGTGTTACCATTGGTAGAGAGTTATTCGGAGATTTCTTTCTCCCGTACATCCCAAAGGTCAGAATGAGTCATAGTTTTTAGAACAGAGAACAACTTTTACTAAGTCTGTGTTTCCTGATTTCTTATTTGTTTCGCTCTCGGTTGACGATGGATCGCCGATCAAAATGAGCCGCAGTGCCCATGCTGCATGGATAGAGCGCTTCTCTTTTTCTTTCTATTCAAAGGACTTCGGCTCGTAAACTTTCCTAACTCGAGTGAGCTAGCTGTATTTCATTGATTTAAAAACCCTGACTCTTGATGAGATTTTTGGATATAGTGTGAAGTGTGTTCGAGGAGAATTTCTGAGCAAACAAGCTGGTAAGCAAAATTTTGTTTTTTGATCAAACAAATCTGAAGTTGAAAAACAGAAAAAAGCGTCATATTAGCGCTAGAAATTATTTTTGAGTTTTATATTTACATTTATTTTAATAAATCTAATTAAGGAAGCATTTAAAAAATAATTAATTGTTTTTACTCTTTAGTAACTATGCATATTTTCTTTTCCTTTCTGTAATTAAAATTTATTTGTGTAAACGAATGTTTTGGAGATATACGTTATTTTCATTTTTAAAATCGAATTTTTTAAAAAGCAACTGCAACAAATATGTTGAATTACAGTATTTCTTTGAAAATGTGTTAAATTGTTATCTTCTCATTAATTAAGAATGCTGATGTTGCAGTTTAAAGCCGAATAATATTTCGATCTTTTCTGTTATATTTACAAAAATCTAAGAAGCGGTGTAAGTTAGGTATCGATATTCTTTGACCTGCTTGCGTATCATAAAATAAATAAATAAAAGTATTATTCGTACGAAAAAGAAATACTTGACATATTTTTAAAACTTTGAAAATTTTTTGTGAGATTTAGTAAATGTTTTTTACTATTTTCTTCATTCCGTATCCATTCAAGAATTTTCTTACAGTCATAATTAATAAAAAATTACAATTTTATAGGAGTTTCTTTCTTTTAATTTTTGGTCAAAATTGCAGAAAAATAGTTTAATAATTATTAACGATTCCTGTAAGCTTTCACTAATACGTTTTTATGCGCTTTTCCTTTCTTTTTTTCCACGTCTTTCACCTAGGTTGAAAGACGTGGAATGAGGAAAAAAGAGAAAAATTTCTTTTGTGCACTTCTTTAAATAGATTTTATAAATATACGTTGAGTAAAATTTTTTTTTCCTACAAACGATTTTTAATCTTCAATAACTGTTTGTTTCTGTGATGCTAAATTTCAGATACCTAAGTAACGTGATATCAAAACATTTTTAGAAAGGTGTAACATATTTTTTAGGTAACTAAATATTTTTTAGGTAACTAAATATTTTTTCAACCGTAATCGAATAGCGTGTGTAAGTTTTTGCTATAATATTTTACTTTCTGATTTTTAAACAGTAGTTGCTATGTTTAACGATATTATATTACCACAGCGATTTCTAGGCTTGTGCTATTGAAAGTAGAGTTGAGCAGTGTGTACTTTTGTATTTTACCCGAGTGCGTATTTTTTTATATTTTTCATAAAATAATTTTTTTGTATATATGTTTACCATGTGCAAATGTGACGAGATCTCGGCAAAAGTAAAAAAAAGGATAATGACGATTAACCTGTGTTCACATATAACTTTAACTCTTCCTACCGATAACAGAATTAATTTATTTATTTTGCCCGTGTTTGCTGACATTCTTTCAATGAGTTTACATTAAGTCTTATCAGTATCGTAAATTTGTGCCGCGATTAGGAAGATTTATTTGAACCTTTAACTAATGATTTTTGTTGGACCATTTAATAACAAGGTGAATGAACTGCTAAGTGTTGCATTTCATCATTAGCCTTAAAAGTCTGAATTCATTTTTTGAAGTTAATCACGTAAACAAAACCATCGAGTAACTTTTTAACTTCTGAAGAGTAAGTGCATGTTATACGCGTATAAAAGTAAAATACTGAAGATTCATAGTCACGTAATACTGAAAATGAAAATTGTTGGATTGTGATGATGCTGGAATGCAGTATGCTCACTTGTCTGACATAGTCAGCACAAGCCCACGAAATTCCTCGTGGCAAGGAGCGCTAAATTACCCCTCTCGTTGGCAACAACAGCCTTGAGCACCTAACAGGTGACAGTGCGATTTGGCTCAGTTCGGCCCCCAAGTTTGATACAGAGCACCCCGGGGGGAGACGGGTCCGAGGGTCACCCACTCTTCTCCCATCCACCAAAACACACGAGAGGACTTTCGGCTCGCCGCATATTTAGAGTGCCGCCATGCCGCACCGACACAATACATTTTCAAACATCCATGCCTTCTCCGGATTCGAACCCGGGCCCTTCCGGTTGGGCGGCTGTTTATCCTTTCTTGACGTACATATTAGTATGTAATTATGTTATCCTCTTTAAGAGTAAGAAAAGGATAAAATTTTGTTCATTAGCAGATTTTACCGTAAAATTCGGTGCAAATTTATATTAAATAATAGGTACCTATAATTGTTTATTATAAAGTAATTATGTCAGGTAACGTTTTGCTACTTTATTATTATTATTAGTAGAGGTAGTACTAACGTATCGATCGCACATTGCATTGTGATTTTAAACAATTAAAATTATTTATGCAGAAAGATCCTCAAAAACTTTAAGGCGGGAAACTTTTTAGAAATTTATTTTGAACTGATCATGGGTAGATGATGGTTGCAACAGTGGATTTTCATGGGACTTTGGAGTTCGTTACACCCGAGTTTCTTATAACACATCTTATTGTAACCACGTTATTTTTATAAGACAGCTTACAAATTCATATTTAATATTTATGTAGATATTAAATTTATTCGCATTTTTGTATTTAGAGCAATGGCATTTCTTAGCTATTTGATTAGCCACAAATGTATACAACATATTGTTTGGATAAATATGTTTGAAAATTTTTGCAAGCTAAAAATTATAAAGATTATTTTCCCTCTTAACGACCTAACAACATGTACGTAAGTGTAATAAATGTTTCGACAAATTCTGAAGTATGGCTAAATGCTTCTTATCCATAATAAAATTCGGGTTGTGTAGAAACATTTAAAATAGTTTGGGACAAATTTAACTAATTTACGTCTTTTTTAAGGTTAATGTTTGTCAATCGGAGATTCGCAGGACAGTACGCAGGACAGTAGGATTCTTCTAGAACACTAATATGGCTATCACTGGAGGGGGGAGAGTTGTACTTTAAAGATCTATAATTTTGAACGGTATTTCTCAGTTTCACGTAAGAAAATTCTGGGATTTTCCCAGAATGTGATATGATTCTTTATTTCGTATCCGTAAAAAACATTCTTCTCAAGGAAGTTCAGCGTTTCATTGCCTTAATTATATTTATTTATTATAATATTTATATATATTAACCTTAATTATATTTATTTCTGAACGTAAGTTTTTAACTTTATCATATTTACTTTTCCTTTCTCCTAGTAAGTTTGTAGTTTAATTACATATGCTTTGTCATTCTCCAAGTAAGTTTACAGCTTAATTATGTTTATTTATCCCAAGTAACTTAAAATTTGAGCCATTATTAATTTTAAATTAGGTAGAGCTAAACTGTTCGGTTTCATAATTATCTAATGTAGTTATGATGTTAATTTCTAAATTTGTTTGAGTGCGATAAAATACTCAAGAAGGGAAATTGCAAATTGAAATTTAACGCTGCATAAATACTTTTCAATAGCATTAGTTTTAACATTTTGTGTGGAGAAGAGAAACAGTCTAGAAATGTGGACTTTGAAGTGAAAAAATAAAAGTATCCTCAAATAATGCTCTACTCAATTACAGCGCAAGTAGTTATACTTGGATTATTAAATATGTAATTTAACCAATTCCATGCGAATACCATGGTCTGTATATTGCAACAATATAAGATTTACTTGAAAAATGTAATTTTCTTAGTGAATCCTTTCGCATTTAAAAACTGTGATAGCTTATTAAAAGTAAGCAGAAACAACATTCGAAGAAAAAGTTAAATAAATTATTGTATGATCTATGTTTGGTTCGAAATTATATCAGTCAGAAGAACAAGAATTACCTATCATATCAAAACAAAACAATCATTTTCTTCATTTCCCCCGTTAGCAAAATATACTTTTCCTTTTGCCCAAGACTCCTGCGCATTGCGCCCTTTTTATGGGGAAACAGCCCCTTCATGATTTCGATGCTTCGACCGGCCTAAAGATATGTTACTTCCAAGTATTAAAATTTTCTGTCGTAAAGAAGAAAATATCGTTTCTTCAGGAAGAATGAGTTTTCGGAAGGAAAAGAGAAAAATTCATTCGACTTTTTCAAAATTGGGAAAATGATTGAATAAAAAACTGTTGTGCTTTTGTTCAATTCTTTTAATCTATGCCTATCCAAGAAAATATATTTCGTTCTGAGATTTTCCGAATATATATATAGAGAATGGGATTTGGTTTCATTAGACAATGTGATTTTTCCTTAAAAATTCGCGTGCTCAGTTGAATCCGTATTTGTGAATTTATTTTTGACAGTTTAGTATCTTTTTATTTATCAGTTATTTTGCATAATTAATTAAAATTGATTTATTATTGATTTTGCATTTGCGCTTAGTATTTGTTTTCACATTATTAAATAAAAATATTTTCTTGAATGTGAATTTTACGTGCAATTTTATTTTAAAAACTGTAATTAAATAAGATTAATTGTTTAAATTTTGAATTCTCTAACGATTTTCTTCCCATGCCACTATTATACGAAGCTAAACGAAAACGCACCTTAATTCCGTCCCCTTTTCGAAATATTTTGTAGATTGCAGAGTGATAAACGTGACACGTGACTTTGTATATATTACTCTGGAGTTTCGCACATTGCGAATGGCATGTAGACTAAGGGGAAAAAAAAAAACCCTCAGAAACCTGCATTGAATTGATTAAATTTAATTTTAAATTAAATAACTTCTGAATTTCATATAGTGCCGATAACTAGTAGAAACATATGCCCTCTGAAAGTGCATATAATCAAGTTTAAATTAAAATGAATCAAGGTCTTACCTATTATCCCGTCAACCGTGAAAGTTAGCGAGATCCGATCAAAGTTGCGCCAGTCGCTTCTGCTGAATTGTAAAGGAACGGAATTTATATATTTAAAAAACAACCACCGTCGGTTTCTATTATTTTATTAGCTCCTCCCCGATTTTGTCTAAAGCTCAGTTTACTGTGAGTATAAATTTCCCGTAGGCAGTTATTTCATTATTACTTTATTAGTTACTGAACATTGTCGACTCCGTTAATCCACGTTTTTTTTTTTTTATGGTTGGATTCCATAACTTTGAATTGAATCCACTCCTTATTAATTAATCTATAAAAGATATCCCACATTTGAATAATTTTTTTTTTAAATGGAAGAAAAAATGCAGTAACAACAGTTAATTTATATCCTTATTTATAAAAACAAAATCGAGAATCAATCGGAGTTATACCATACAAAAGCGCAGATGTTATGAGTGGGGTGTTTGTTACCTTCCCCTTATCCATAACTGGCTATGAATGGCACTGTTTGGTGAGTTTCGTTGTCGACGGGATAATACGTAAGTTCCTAAATCAATTTTCAACTAAATATTATTAATTCTACCACTGCTTTTAAAATCATAATTCTAGGTTTTCAACTATGTAATTTGGTATGTTTTTGGGTGTATCATTGAATTATTTTGAAATTTTATCCATTTTAAATAAGGACAATAGACTTTGGAATTATGACATACAGTAGTTTTCTATACTTGAATGATTGTTGGAAAGGTTAATGTTCTTTAGCGTTGCAGAAAGTATACTTTGTGACCTCTTTGCAAAAACTTGAATTTTATACTATTTTGTTTAAGCTGCTTTTCCAAATTGCCGTAATATTAAAACTGCGAATGAATGTAATTGCGTCCCTGTGTTTAACCTGCTTACCCGTTTATTGAATATACAGGAAGTCCCAAAAAATAAATCAATAAATAAAATCTTCATGTTATCAATGAATTTGGTCGAA
>KK118905.1:24545-49156 GCA_000611955.2 Stegodyphus mimosarum
TGTTGTTTATTGCCAGGGCGACCTCATTGCATCATTAGAAGTGAATCGGAACATCATTTGTCCATTGAATTTGTTGCCATGGGTCTCGCAAAGACGATACTCTGCCAAAGTGTAGAGGCACCGACAGGGTGGTACGAAGACCGCAACCCCTCTCCCCGATTATGACCGGAATGGAAAGAAAAGAAGGCGGGAACCGGGGAACGGTCCCATATGGGTAAAAAGAAAGAGAGGAAAGGAGGGGGTATCCGAAGGGTCATCTGCCATGGGAACCTTCAGCGAGGGTCACGTCGCCGGTCGCGACGCCCTTCCGTGACTCATCTCGTTCGTAGTGGAGGGGCTGGCGGCGGCGGTAGAGCAGGGGAGGGAACGGAGAGATTCTGGAGAACGTCTTTAATTAGCTTCGTTGACGAAACGCGGTGACAAATGGCGATGACTTTTCGCTGCAGCTGCCCGTGGTATGGGTCGGAAATTATTCCCGCTCTTTTTGGCAGGTAGTGAGAGTGGAGGATTGAACTCTGAAAAAAGGACATTTTCCCCTTGCTTAGACACTACGTCATCCACTACCACTTAATTATGTTTTGTATCAAGATATATATATTATACGCTTTTCCCCCCGCCTCTGTGATTTTTCGGGAATACTTTTTTGGGCACTTAAATCTTAATCACTTCCACTTTTTTTTTAATTATATTCTTCATTGCGCATGAATTCATTTTCTAAAGGGGCGTCGCAAGTTGCTCGGGTGCGAAATCTCGGGGAAATTTCCCGTACTTATCGAAATGAATGAAGATTTGATGAATAGGGTGAAAAGCGGGAGGTTGGTTTGCCTTTTTTAAAAGTCATTACCGTTATTTGTGCTTCAGATCCCGAAAGTCTATCTTAAAACTGTATAAAAGTTATTAGCGAACCATTTGTTTAGAAGTCGTACGATTTCTTTTCGGCTTCAATTGTCGATTTAATGACTTATTCTCGCCCGTCAAAAGGTATTTCTAGGCTAGTCGTTTGTCTTAATGGTATTAGCGAAATGATGGGTTTGTGTTTTTGATTTTTCCTTTTCTGTGTTCTCTTCTTTATGAGTTACCTTTTTTAGCGTTATTATACTGTGCATTATTATACTTTTAAGCCTTATTACACTATGCCACTTTTTGCAGAATCTTAAATATTGCTCTTTAAAGGCTTTGTTTAACATTAGTACTGAATCAGAAAATTATTAAAAACAAAAGGGGGCTGAAAGAGTAAGGTGTAATGTCTTGGTGTCTTCCTGTTTGCGCGGTTGTCAAAAACGTTCCTGTTTCCGCGAAATCATCAATCTGCATTATCCCCCCTTTCTCAAGGGGGTTACATAGTGGGGGGGGGCGACTGGGCCTTGGCCTTACACGAAATGTAGGAAAGCCAAAAATTTTTAGGTTTATAAAAAGAATTTTTAAAAGAAATAATTGAAAAATATTTAGGATCTCAGATTTTTCCGTAAATGAAGTTTATACTGTACTTAAAACGGGAGAGAGATGTTCAAACTCTGCGATGATTTTGACAGTGAACTAAAAGATAGTAAAAATAATATGCCAAATTCTTCCGAAATTCTGCATAAAAGTGAATTATAATAAAATCTTTCAGAATAAATATTTGTTCTAAAACGACGTTCTTTCTTTTAAAACGACGACTTTTTTGGTCTTAATTGCGCCTTTGCAGCTTTTAATTCTTTCATTTACGCAAATCCAATAAACTATGTTTTCCTTATTTTTATTCTGAATTCGATACTGATAACCGTTATAAAGGACTAAAGGTTTTTTTCCTTTTAGTTTCAATAATGTGTAAAACATCCCTATTGATTAACGTAAGATGTAAAAATAACAGCTAATATTGCGAACAAAATTACAAATAGAATGAAACTAAAGATTTCCAGAGAAGTCTGAGGAAGACTAATTTATTCATAAAGAAACTGTGCAGTTCTTCTTAATGACGCATCGTGACATCTCCTGAGGAGCTGTGGGAGGGGGACTGTGTGCTCTGATTTCGAGGGAAAAAGGAAGAATTTTGAAAAATGCGGAAGGAGGAATCGTGGAAACAAAACTAATTCAATGTCTTATTCTAAATATTTTTCACCGAAGTATGAACTTTTGTAATTCTATAAGCAGGGTTTTGGGTTCTTTCTGTGAAATATACAGTTAAAAATTCAAGCAAATTCATGCGATTTCCAACTGTTCTGCCACTTTTCGTTAGATTTTACCAGGATATAAATGAGACTTGAGTATCTTAAGTCAGAGTTCTTGAAAGTTAAAAGTCTTTTGGCTGGGATTTCGGCCGTAATATGATTCTGTTGTCCAGCTCTACGAGTTACTATTTATCCGGCATTAGTCATTTTGTTAGCCGCAGTGAATCGCGCGCTTAGTAATTTGAGCCAACATTCCTTAGGCTCTTTGCATTGTAGTCTCTAGCATCTACTTAATTTAAGTTTTAAGTTAACCTTTCTGTTACTGATATCCCGCAAGCTGTGGAGATTTAAACTAGTCGAGTCGTGCATTAAAGTTGTAAATAAAGTTTAAATTTATAAATAAAATAAGTTGTGTAAACCTTCTTTTTCAGTTTTAGTTACTTTCACAGATGGAGTGATAACTTGCCTTGCTAAGGTTGAATGTTTATTACAGAGCGGAGCTATTCAAAGTATATTTTCACATGCAGCAACCACATATCAATAAACCGAACGTGAACCAAATAACCATTATAATTTAAGCTCCAAATAATGAAAAAAACTATTTGCTTTGTCTTATGAAAATATGTTATTTATGTTATTAACTAGAAGTTGTAATTAATAAAAAGGATGTTATATAAGTTATTGACTAGATACTATTAATTTTTTAGTGCTTAATGAAGTAACTGGATGTATTAAAATATTTTATATAAAGTTATCCGAAAGTAATTTTTTAAAATTAATGAATACTCTTGTGATATTTTCCAATATAAAAGCACTATAGTTACCCAAGTGTTATTAAAAAATATTAAAAGGCTTTTGCAATCCGTACTCTGGAAATCTATGTTTCATAGTTTCAGGAGGGGGATGCGGTCGGCCTTTTATTTGCCCAAGTATTTATTTTTTTTACAAAAAACTACTTTTATTCAGGTTTTGGTATTTATTAAAATTTTCTATACGTTTTCTTGCTTAATTTGTAAAACACATTAAAAAATAATCTAAATTTAATAAAGTTTATGTATTTTTGAGTTCTATTTTGTGCAATTAAGCCTTACTTGTTTGTTTTTTCTCCCTAAAATCTGTTATAAATTATGAATTCTAATTATTTGGCTCTCGATTTGGGAGGGAGGTTTGCTAGTGACGAGGTACGCATCTCATAGAGAATTAAGGAATCGGAAATGCTGCCAGATTCAATGCCATATTCGCTTTCGATTTCAGCCGCTCCATTAGTCTTGCATGGCAGTTGCGTTAAGTGTTTCTGGCATGAAACATTAGTTTGTCTGGAAAATTCATCGCTTATTGATGTTTTTATTTGTATTGGAAATGTAGCTTAATCATAGTGGGTGGAATAACGCTTATGAGTACCAAGTAAATTATGTTTTCGCATTTTTATTCATTTCCCAAGATTTCCATTGCTATCAGTGTAAGAAAAACTACTGTATATAGTTTGAGTACAGGACACCATATTTATTTTACGTGTAATATAATAGCCTGTTTCTACCACCGTAAAGCTCCGCCTCTTCCACAACGAGAGTTGTTATGCATATTCCTATACGCTCAGGGTTAGGTGACCTACTCAACATATACCGCATTGCCTTCCCCCAGCTTTTTAGCTCCAGGTTCTGAAAATTTTGAAAATATTCGCTTAATATTCATGTTTCTAAATGCGCTCAGACAAGAAATTCCAATAAATTTTAAAGTGGATTCGTCCACCTAGTCATTGTTTTCGTCCTAACAAAGACAAATCCTCGCAAATTACCTGGGAAGGTCGCGTTGAACCTTTTCCTTCTAACTGTTGAACTATACTAACTGACTTTCATTTTAGGATTTCGCCGAGTCAGATGCACATTCGCCTTCTGAAATTATTTATGGATGATCTGAGACCTACGGAGTAGTAGAGGAAACAATAAAAACGGACGAGATTCGATTTACAGGATGTAGAAAGGGAAGATAACTTATTATATAAATATAATGTATTCTTATTAGAATATAGATGATTTCTTTTAAAGAAATAATATCGGAATTGTTATCTGTAGCTTTTCTATAACTCCTTTTCATTTGTTATGTTCTTACTGCAATCGTTCGGAAATTAAGTTATTCTCATAATTTTGCGCTTTCGATTTTCGGACGATAAAATTAGTTTAAAAAAAATGTGGGGAGATATGATACTAGCGTTGATTACGCGCCTTATCTTTAACACAATCAACTAAGATAAAATGATTTTTATCCGGAAATATTAAAATAATTAATTTGTTTAGAGCAATTAAGCAGAGCTGTGTTACTTTTGGTAACCTCTTAAAAATTTTGAGATTTTGAATTAGTGCTTATGATGTTAGCGACAGAGAAGTTAACATTTTAATTGTAATTTTTGCCGTGCTTTTAGTACTTCGTTCACTCACAAAAGTTTACAAAACTGAATTTTTTTTCTTTAACATGTTCAGTTAGATTACTCAAACTAGGAAAGTGATTTTTGTTAAGTTACATTAAAGACCTTACTATTGTATACCAGTTGTTCCCTCTTATATTTCTAGTGGCTACGTGGAGCCGAAATGCACTAGAGCAGTGGCTCTCAATCTTCTTAGTACCACCAATATATTTTACAACGATTATTTTTCAGTTTCTGAATAGAAATATTTAAAAAAAATATTTTGCCATTTGCACAGCCTATTGACTATTTGCATTAAATATGCACACATAAAAAATATTAGATTAAAAACTGGTTACCATTTTAATTATCAAAATTTAGGTTATAATACTTTTATTCTAAAATTTGCAGTGATAGCTGGGCCTGTTTAAGAGAAATCAATTTGTTTATGTCTGATCTTATTTCACTTAACTTTAACCGTAAATTAGGATCCACTTTTAATTTTGTTCTGCTTATTTTTGCTGCTTATTTTGCTGCTGAAGAATATCCTCGTTAAAACAAATAGGTTGTGAAAAAAGTTCAATTAAAATTTTATAGCTTTATTTGAAATGCCTTTAAATTCTTTTTTTTTTTTTCTTCCGGCTCAGCCAAAAGTTAACAAGTGTATTATTTTTTAAATCTTCAGTTAGTGTTCGATCAAGGGAAATTTTTATCAATTGTTCTTTTTCTTCTCGAGACTTTTGAATTTAATAGTTAAAAATACTTCGTTTCTTTGCGTACCACCTATTTTTCCGTTGCGTAACATTGGTTGAGAATCGCTGCACTAGAGCAAGAAAGAACCTACAGACAAAGGAGCAGTATATCATACATTTTTTGTACGTTGATGCTGTGCTTTGGCTAAGTTCGCGGTTGCACACGAGCAACTTTAAGGGACCATTACTATGTATAATTTTTAAGCTACTGCGTTCAGATTCTCATACATGGGCAGATACCAAGACCTTGATACTACAGCCTTGATATTTGAAATAAAAAAAATTGCCGAATCCTTAATGAATTTAAATGATTTTGAAATGAAATATGAAGAATAATGAATTAAATATGGAAGTTTTAGAACTGAAATTTTCAGTTAACTTATATAAAATTCAGTAAATTAATATAACATCAAAAACTTACATCAGCAGTTGATGGGATGTAAATAAATTTTATGCGTTCATTTGATAATAAAAATAAAAGTTTATGCTCTTTTTCCAAGCATTTTATGATATAACCTTTTTTTAACGTTTATGTAATATTAAATTTTGTTTTAGTTTTTAGTGAAAGCAAAATTACCGACGATTTAAAATTAGAACTTGTGGATAAAATTCCACTTTTATCTGCTCCGAAAACGTGTTCTGTATAATTACAATGCTGATTATTTATTTATTCATTATTTTCCGTTTTGTAGCATCGTTTACATAACATATGACTTTTTATCAATTGTAGGTTTCTGTTTACTAGTTTAGTAATACGTATAGTGATTATTTATAAAAATTTAGTCGCGTGGCGAAATTATTTGGATCATTTTGGGTATTTTATGTGTTGAAGTTATGCAGTCGACTGTGCAAGAGTAAAAGTCATTAACGTGAATACGCAACCGCGTAAACTCGGAGCTTAGAGGGATACTGATTATGGATCGTTTAATAGTCTCCATGCCTATGAGAGTAATTTATGAAGTCGACTCCAGTACTTTAAAGCTTCTATGTAAATATAGTTTCTTAAACAGAGAATTGACAGTTTTGACGTAAACAGTTTAGAGCAGCGTTTCGTAAATGGTAAAAGCTGAAAAACTGTCTTCAAAATCACTAATCGTTGTCTTTGAACATACATTTGAGTATAATACTTAACATAGGAATTGCTGCTTTAAAGCATGTGTACCATACATATAAATAAGGTCCTTTAATTTACCCTAATTTAGGAAAATGGGTCATGAAACGATTCAGTGAATGCTGTTACCGATTCATAAGAGTTACCCTTTATTTGAATTTTTCCTCATCAGTAAAGGTTTCAATTTGAAGTTAGGTTTTAGAGGAGGGGATGAAAGGAAAGAAAAAAAAAACTTTCTTCCTCGTGGCAGTGTTCATAATAGAATTCGACACTGTATTCTCAGGTCCCAGGGAATGAATGTACTTTAAATAGCACATTAATACTGTAGAGAATAGTAAGAGTGTGAGAAGAGCGTAAGCTCCTGAATTTATTGTCGTGTCGGGTGCGCGTATTTTGAGAGTAATAAACGAAAGAAAAAATTCTAGACCGGAAATAACGTCGTGTATAATGAAACAATTTTGAGTATTTCTCTGTGAAGAAACCCTCGCATTTCTCAATCAAAACAGCCTGTCGTCGAGGGATCCTCAACTGTGCGTCGTAAAAGCAGGAGTGAGCGCCTTTCTTAAACATTTTATGTATTTAACTGAAACTTCGTTCTTAAATTTTTCTGAAAATAAACGAAGGACCGAAATATTGAGATAACATTTTGAAGGACTCAAAACATTTCCTCCTTCGCATTTAGATGCAGACTGCGCTTGCCATGTTTTAAATTCCACTTGTCCCCCCCCCAAAAAATAAATAAATAATCTGAAATGTTTCAGATTTTAAATTACGTAGAAAGGGGCGTTTTTTTAACGTTTTGTGTGTTACCTTTATTTATTAAATATCGTGTTCTGTATACTCAAATCATAAAATTCTGTTCAACAGCAATATCGCAAAATAATTTTTAAATGAGCATATCTTTAGAATTTCCGATACACAGTTCCGCACGCTGGAGATAAAAAAGTTCATTTTTCCCCCGTAGAGTGTTGCCATTGCTCATTTTTAAATCGTTGAGTTTGTTAATCAAAAATTCGTTAAAGTTTTAAAAAATATGAAATAGATAATAAAACAAATTCCAAATTTGGGCTTCCAGATGCCCATATTCGGCTGGAAACGTACGTTATTCAAAATTGGATGGCTGTAGGTACCGTTGTTTTATCACAATGCGAGAAACATACATTTATGCAGATTCTTCATTATTTAATTTCTTTAAATATAATACAGAGCGGTAATATTTGGTGGCAACAATTTGAAAAGTGAAACAACACTTGCAGTGAATCAACGGAAAATGCCAAAACGAAATTAATAGTCCTTCTGGGCAAATTGCCCCTTTGGATTAAAAAGGAAAGAAACGAAAATGGCGAAAAGAATTGTCATGTGTACAGTTTCTTAAAGAAGTGTTATGCGCTTGGTTACCAGAGTTTGATGCATACATATATCTGGTAACCATTATGGTAAACATATGTCTGTCAAGTGAAGCTATTAATTTCTTTAACCTATTTAATTTATTTAAACCTTTTTCAGATGTTGCTTCGCATGTGACCCCTTTATGATATTTCTGTCCAGTGTCTGTTTCTAACGTTCGAGGTCTCTTTTCTGTTAATTTTGTTGAAGGGGTAAATGGCAAATAAGACTGGAGCGCACAGAGATTAAAATAATCGTTTATCTCACATTTGCAACAAAATGCTGCTTATTATATTTAGTTTATTTTTGCTGACTAAACGGGAAAATGGTTAGTGATTCTGACTGCCGTATCGAAGGGCCAGGGTTCGAATCATGGAGAAGGCATGGGTGTAAATTGTCTCTCTTTTCGTAGAAGCGACCACCGCTATTTTATTTTTTAAAGTGACCGCCGCTTCCGGACTTAGTATTGGCCAACACCTGTAATGGCTAGTGCCATTGGGAGTAGGAGTGTAATGGCTAGTGCCATTGGGAGTAGGAGTGTAATGGCTAGTGCCATTTGGAGGAGGGGAAGAGAATGATATTTAGTTAATTTATAAACGAGAACAGTAATACAGAATTCTGGGGTAAAAAAGCTATTCATTTTCTTATTATTGATCAAATAGGAAAAATCAGTTGCTATTGTTTGTCAACAGAAGTGTTAAAAGATATTAAGCTAAAATGCAAAATTTTAAAACGAGTCGTTTGTCTTATCGACTTTGATAATTAATTCTTTTTCATTTTGCTGAAACATAATATTCCCTTTTCACAATGACATTTTCTTCTGCCTTCTCTTAAATTAAAAAGTTTTTCTAGATTTAAACACAATTTAAAAATCTTTAAAATGCAGTTTTCAAAAATTGAAACAAATAATACTTTCTTATTTTTCGAGGCCTACGCGACTAGTTTCACTTAATGTATTATTGCATACTTATCAAATTTTTTCCAGTTAGAAGAATTAAAGGGGGATTTTTCTGGTTTTGCATGATGTTCTTTTCTCTCTCTGTCTCCTTTTTTTTAAAGCTTTAAGAGTAGATTTCAAGTTTTCTTTTGTAAAACACAGAAATTAAACTAATCAAGCTTTTTTCTAGAAGCTGTCTCATTAAAATTTGAGCCAAAATTTTTTTATGCTATTGTCTGCTTCCTTTTATCAGCGTTGTGTTTAGTTAATTACTTTTTTAGATTTTTCTGGTGCAGTAATGAAAACTGAAAATTATTATATTGGTTGTAATTAACTCATGTTTAAAAACATACATGTGAGGTTTCTTATTTCTGTTTTTATGCGCCTCAAAAAGAAAAAGTAATTGGCGTTGTAAAGCACAGTCAGGTAATTAAAGTTGTCAGATATTATACTAATGTACTAAAAGTTTATTTTAATGAACCTTCGTAAAATCTCACAACAAGGGCTAAGTTTCTGTACCATACGGATTTAATATAAAGGTTTTTATGCACAGTATAAAGCGATTAATAACCTAAATATTAATTTTAGATAGTAGGAACGAAAATAAGCCTCTTCTCTGTCTTTAATGTAAATAATTTTGCACATTTTAGTATACTGAATTGCAGGTTGAAAACAAAAAATTTTTATCGTGAATGCGTGTTAGAAATTTTTTAAGTCCTGGTACTGAACTTACGCTTTGTTATAAAGTAGTAATAAATTTAATTCAGATTACCTGGAAATTAATATCCAAATGTTCAACTTTGATGTCTACCTATACAACTTAAAAGAGTCTTTTATTAATGTGTAGTAGAAATGTGTACCAGCATAGATGTATTTCATCGTCAGTGCACATGATGTTCTTTAGCATTATAAGAAAAATATAGCTAAAATATTAACTGCAGCGATAACTTGACAAAGACTATATACCACGTCAAAATTAACTTCCTTCCGTTCCAAAACTCTAAGCACATTCATTGTCAATCGTGACGGAACCAAACTTTTATTGCGTTTGTATTTCAGGATTATACTCGTTCAGTATGTCTTACTTAATTTATCTTAAGAGTTAATTGTAAGTTTAATAATTGATCAATATACGCATCATAAACCAGAACTCATTATATGGGTAATATGCGATGCTCTTTAGCATTATTGTAAACATATAGCTAAGTGCTGGTAGCCTTTTTTAATGGTAATTACTCAATAAAAGTTTAGTACCAGGTTAAAATATATTTCCTTGAGCATTATAAATGTGAGCATTTCTTCAGATTCATTATTAATCGTAAGGTTAACAAAATTTTGTAACAGTTGTATTTTAGGATCTTACCCGTTTAATAACTTTACGTAATTTCTTTCAAGAAGAATGTAACGTGATGCATTTAATAGCTTTACATAATTTATCATAAGGGCAATATACGGCATAACGTCAGTTAAATAATTGTTAAATGTAAGTTACAATAATTTTAAGGCATCATATGTGTTGTTTAATGCTGAGACCGTCAATTTAAGCTTATTTTCTATGAAAATGTATAATGTATAATTGTTATTCCTTCTTTTAGAAGGTTGCTTGTGCGTTAAGTGTTTACTTTAGACCATCAATTCATTTCTGCATACAGTGCACAGACAATGGCTTAGTTTAGTTTCCCTAATAACACCCCATTCTCACACCACATCCATTTCCGTGATTGCCGGTTTGTCAGGAACGTATGTGAAAAGAAAGAGAAATGGTTAAAAAGAAAATAATAAAAAATGCATGCAAAACTATACGCACAGTTCACATTTCTGAGGAAAGAGGCGAGGCCGAAGTTGTAACAAAATGAAAAAAGACGTACGTTTTATTACATTTCCATGTTCGAGATCTTTCTTCTGGTGTTTTGCCTTTCACGTTAGATTCTCGAATTATCAGATCTAGAACCAGTTCCCCCCCTCCATTTTCTCTCTAAAGGGGAAAATCCGATATTATTATTTTCTTACAAAAGATAATGTAAGTCTGTGGAAATAAATCTCGTAATGGACGTTGGTCTTCCAACTGCGAGAACCGACAAAATCCCTTCAAAGAAGCTTAGACTATTAAATGACAAAGGCTAGGGAATGGTAGTCGGCATTTCTGCTATTTTTACAATCTTCTCTTTCACATGCAAGACCAGAAATAGTTAACGCTACCTTTCTTGTTCAGAAACTCGTGTAAAAGTAGAAAAACACTTTTTAGATTTTATTGCCAGAGAAGAGGATAGTTTTCGGCCGCTGAATTGCTAAAGAATGCTTCAGAAACCGCGAATGGCAAATGGGAATTAATGAAATCTTTGGCTTCATTTATGCTTGAAAGGAATGAAATTTTAATGGAAAAAACCATCAAAAATGTGGTTGGAAGATTTACTCTGGTCAACCGGTCATGTGAACTTCATTCACCAGGAGTCATTCAAAAATGACGTTCTGAAGTATGCATCAGTTCATTTCTCTGACCATTGTCTGGGCTGTAGCGATGACTGTCTAAGATATCGCTTAAATCATCGACGAAAAAAGTATTGTGTGTAGCAGAGGCTGTACTGAGAATAAATTATGACAACTTTCGAACGCTTTAATGTTTTAAATGTTTATCTAAAATAAAGAAGTTTTTCAAGATTTTCAAGTCGGACATATTTAAAAATTGAATATCTTTGATATTTTATTTATTCTTTAGTTCAAGTAAGTTCTTTAGTTCGTATTTTTACGTCTTATTTATTTAGCAAACTTTTAAAGTTTATAATTATTTAAATTTTATGTTAGTTTTAGTTTGGTTATATAAATTTCGTCGCATGTAAGCCATAGTTTTTGCGACCGTAAATTAATTCAAAATTGAAAGTGTCTTAAATCCTGGAAAGGAAAGTAGAATCAGAAAGTATTTGAAACTAATTTATTATCAGTTTTCCGCATCTTTGGGATTCAGTGGTTATTACTTCATTAAGTATGCGTACACAATTACAGTACATCAGGGATGTCAAGCTCATAGGTACACTTGGGCCAAACAAACAAGGTTTAACTTTAGGCGGGCTGCAAAAAAAAAAAAAAATTCATAGAAACGTAGATTTATTTCGAATAATACAATAATAAACATATATATATATATTTATATAGAAAACAACAAGAAAAATTTAATGTTTACGTCCTGCTACTTGACGTCTCTTCTCTGCTATTATCTTTCCTATTTCGGGAGAAATTTTGTTTGCAGTGATAACTTTCAACGCTGACCCAAGGTGAGCATCATTAATACGGTTTCTAATAGGAGACTTATTACCTTTCATGACTGAAAATAACTGCTCGCACCGATAAGTGCTACCAGACATGGAAATAATTTCATATGCGAATTTTCGAGTATTTTCAAACAGGGCTGGTAAATATTTGTAAAATTCAGGCACGCCCACTTCAATGAATTTTGCTTTCAAATTTGAGTTGCATTGAATCTCGATCACCTCCATTTGCATATGGCTGGGTACTGAGTCAATACTTATTGAGAAAATCGAAGAAAACAAAAAAAATTTGTCTTCGAGGGAACTAAAATCATTAAACCTCGTTTCAAATTCAGTTGTTAAATTTGCAATTTTTTCTGCGTATTTTTGATACGAACAAGTATCATCTAAACTTGATTTGTTCATGCTGCACGTCGGGAAGTGCGTCAAATCTTCATTTTTAAGTTGTTTTTCCCAAAGAACTAGTTGACATTTGAATGCTTTAATTATGTCAAACATGTTCGTAATGATATGATCTTTTCCTTGTAACGATAAATTTAAATCGGTTAAGTGTTTGGTTATATCAACCAAGAAAGATAAATCTTGTATCCATATTGGATCGTAAAACAAACTTACGTCTTGATTTTTCGTTTTTAAAAACTGACATATTTCTTCTTTCAAATCCCAGAATTGTTTGAGAATCTTGGAGCAAGATAACCAACGTACCTCGGTATAGTAGGACAAACCCGAATATTCACTATCTAACTCACTTAAGAAAGCAGTGAATTGACGCTGATTTAAACCTCGATATCTTATAAAATTTATAACTTTTTTTATATATGACAAAACATTCTCCATATTTATTACTTTCGTGCATAGAACTTCTTGATGTATAATACAATGCATGTGATGAATGTTTGAACCGTGAATTTCACTAAGTTTTTTTCTTAGTAATTCTACGAAGCTCTTGTTTTTCCGGGTCATTGATGGAGCGTCATCTGTAGCTACAGAATTTAATTTTGCCAAAGGTAGATTGTATTTCTGCAGAAGTCCAAAAACACAAGTAAATATATCTTCTCCTGTGGTAGTACCAGGCATCGGTATTAGTTCCAGTAATTCCTCAAAAATGTTAAAATTCTTGTCACAAGAACGACGAAACACTGCTAATTGAGCTTTGCCACTAATGTCCGTGCTCTCGTCACAGGCAATGGAGAAACTTTCGAAACTAGATGATTTTGCTTTGATCTGATCACTTAAATTCGCGGCTAAATCAGTAACTCTTTCCGCAACTGTATTTCGAGACAATGAAATTGATTGAAAAGCCTTCACATTTCCAGGACAAACAATTTCTCCAGCTTTCATTAGGCATTCCTTGATGAAATCACCGTCAGTAAAAGGCTTCGAATGTTTAGCTATCAACTCGGACAAGACGTAGCTTGCATGTACCGCCGCTTCACTTTCTTGCAATACTTTACTAAACATGGACTGTTGCTTTTTCACTCCTAACTTGAGCTCTTTCAACTTTTCTTCTCTCATTAATCCTTCGTAATTGTTATATTTCGATTTGTGTTGTTCGTAATGACGTTTAATATTATATAACTTTGGTACATTAATAGTATTATTACATATCAAGCAGATTATTTTATCTTTTATTTCACAGCAAAAATATTCTAATTCCCATTTTACTTGGAATATTCTATGTTCGTCAGCGATTTTTCGTTTAATTTTACTACCACTTGGTTTTGATATAGACATACTGAATACAAAGGGCTGGAATAAACACGGTTAACGTTAAAAAGTTAACAAAAATTTATTCTTTCCACAAGAGATAAATCAAAATGCTGAAATATTTCTTCAAAAATATTCTAACAATATCACAAAATGTCAAACGTTTAGCAAAAATCAATTCAAAACAGAGAAACTAATTCTATCTCACAGCGAAATCGCTACAAATCAATCACAGCATTAAGTAAACAAACAGTTCGCTAGAACTACAGCTACTACTGAGATGAGTTGTTTGTTCTCGGCTTTTATAAGCTTTATAATTAATTTCTCGAATATACTGGAAACATCTATAAATATCTGGATTTTTGTGGATGGCAACAGCAATTACGAGATATTTATTTATTAGGTATTAAATGCACGCGCTGTTCTATTTTTAACCTTCCAACGCAGCTGTCTTTTCAAAAATCGTCTGCGTTGCTAAGGCAACATGAAGCAAATCTAATTACAATTCTAAATAAAAAAAACTAACTAAATAAATAACTATGAAATCCGTAACAATATGAATTAAGTAATAATTAATAATAAAGCAAAGTGCATGCACATGCATGCACCAATATATCGTACAAAACTATGATTGGAAAACTGAGACCATGAGTTCGGCCACATTCGGCTATCGGGGGATGCGTACAAGTTCTGAGTGCACGTGTCCCCCAAAAGCCGAAGGTAGCTGAACGCAAGCTACTCACACGCATTTGTAATTTAAGTAGTGTGTGTGTCAGCTCGCTGTGAGTAATCTAACAACACTGAATAAATTATCGTTAATTACTTAGCAGTAAACATTTCATTTTTTTCTTCGTCGATATGTTATTTTATTATTATATATTATTATTTGCCGATATATTGGCCGGGCCGCAAAAATATTTGTTGTGGGCCGCCAGCGGCCCGCGGGCCGCGAGTTTGACATCCTTGCAGTACAGTGTTATCAACTGCTCTATGCACTTTTTCTCGAAAAAGTTTTTTAAAAAAAAAGCATTTTGTCATCCGAAAAACATTGTAATTGAAGCATTTGGGGAATCACAATTTGTATTGTAAATGCAAAGAAAAGTTTTGTTATCTTTTGTGCGGAATCACTTTTTTCTGCTCGTTCTGTTTTTTAGTATTTTTGAGCAGAATCGGCGTCTGCCTAGCACCGACATAATAATAAATCAAATATATGTAGTAAAACATTTACCAAGACTCGAGAAAATTTATTCTTTATAATCAGCACTCGCGTTAAATAAATCTTGTTAAAGGAGGGAAAATCAATAAATGTGTAAAAAGATGAATTCAAAAAACAAAAATATTAAATAGAAAAAAAGATCTAATTATCAAAAAAGATCATATTTAATTATTACTTTGTATGGTTGTATAAAATACTATAGACTAAATATGAAACATAATTTATTTATCAAAATAACGCAATTAGTCGACAATTAATTATAAACACCGTCTGACTTTTGGTATTTGCCCAGTTATATGTCAGAAGTTTCAGTGTTTTCCTCAGTTCTTCCAAGAAAGTAGGGTAATGTGTATAATGAATCATCAGCTTGTGAAATTCTCTCTGATTTCAACTGTCTTGTCTTTACATCACTCTACTTGCAAAAACTTGTATCTTATATTACTATATCTGTCATATAGATTAGTTTTAAAAGTAACTACTAAATGAATACAAATAAATCAAAATCATTTATGCAATAGCACATTCTCATTTCATTATTTCCATTTACCTCGTAATAGCTAAGTTCGATTGTAAATACTTCATAAGATTTTTACGGTTATTTTGATGTTCATATGTACAGATAAATAATGGAGAATTTTAGAGAACCTGTGCATTTGGAGCGACTAAGACAATGTGTTTTTTTATAATTAAACAAACTAATTTAATTAATTTTACTATAATTTCCAAACTTATTAAATTTTTATATTTCTTTTACACCTTAATCAATTTAAAAACTTATTAACACTAACGAAGTGTTCAATTAAAATATAATAATAAGAAAGTATTTTATTCTTTATGCATATGCTATTGTTATTCTGACATTATATTATCAGCTTATTAATAGAAAAATTAAAATTAAGGAATTAAATTGAAGGATCAATTGCGACGAAATGCGATAATCCGCAGTTACTGTGCATATGGTAAAAAAAAAATTATTTACCCTTGAAAAGTGCATATATATGTATATATAGATGTATATGCACTTTTCAGATGCATATATAAGCATTCAGATGCATATATACATCTGGAAACAAAAAGTAAAAATTGAACTACTGTTTATCTGCCAAAAGAGAATTGACTTCTCAAGAGGAAATAATTTTCCTTTACCAAATGTACAGTAATTGAGAATTATGGCATTTCGTCATAATTGATCCTCGAATTTAATTCTTTAATTTTAATTTTTAGTTTTTGCTTCTGTTGTAAAATTTTTTAACATTTCTATTTCATTTGTGTAGTTTTCTTATGCATCATGTATATGTTCGGGTAAACATAAATAGCAAGTTTAATGTTATGGTGCATATTAATTTAATTTACTTTATTTAAGTTACAATAATATTGAAACACTCTTCCTAGGAAATGATTAAATTCGAATATTAAATATAAATATATAATCTTAACAGCTATAGCAGTGGATTCTTAATTTAAAGTCCTTCTTGGATTTATAATAGCAAGATTATACTACAGTAATAAAATGTTAAACTTAATGCACTGTCATTTAGAGTTTGTAGATATTTTATTAAGGATCGATTAATTTTGTAGGATTTTGTGAGACTGGCAAGGACAGAACATGAGCATAGTTGTTTTTGTATGAGCAGAGGTGCTTCAGATGGAAAGAGGTCCTGATTTAAAAATTAAGTTGTCTAAGAAAATTTAACCTGACCGTGCTACCTCTCTTATCTGCTGTCTTAAATACGATATCTCTCATGCTGTGCCGGAAATCCATTGCCAGAGATCTCTTCTTGAAATAAGAGGAAGCTCCACGGGTGTTAAGTACGGTCTGGCTTTAAAGAGACATAATTCTGGCTTCTTCTGAAGCCAAACAAGATAAAACATGTGTGTAAATTCTGTATTATCACAAGCACTTTCTAAATTTTCAGAAAAATACTAAAAAAGAGAGGAGTGGGAAAGTTTAGGTGTACGCATCTGGCAATGGCTTTTAAAGATAACGCTCTCCCTCCCACTTTTATACGAGGGCATGAGGAAGGCTCCCTTTTTGTTTTCCTTCCCCTGAGAGATTTCAAACACATGCTGTCTCTCTTGCAATCTGTTTGCTACCCCCTAAGCTTGAGTTATGCTAGTCGTTTTATCAGTGTTATAAATGAAGAGATCTGTTTCTCGTCTACAAATTCATCCCATTCACTTGTATCACTATTACGGCCATTCCATATGAGGAAAGTTGAGCCTTTTACATTCGTTATTAGTTGAAATAACAGTATTGATACATTGCCTTGTAATCTAATTAGTTGAGTTTTGGGCTTCCTTCGAAAAATTTTTATTTGTTTATAATCACCAACTGAGGATAAGTTGCATGAATTTTGATGCATTCGAATTTCGAATCATCTCCATCCTCCTTCTCTCCCCGCTCATGACTGGAAACCAGATTGCCAGTTATAATTCCGGTTTAAAGCCAAATCATAGTAAAAATAGATAGCCTATTAAAATCTCAACACTTTAAATTTTTCCAATTAGCATCACATCAAAAATTCACTTCTAGATGATCTTTGTTATGCACACTGAAAAGAGAAGAAAATACAACATAAAGGCGACAGATGTAATCTCCTCCCCCACTCATTTCTGAAAACACAGTGAAGCCTTTCAGCTTTTGAAAAACGGCTGAAACGGCATATATTTTATGTTAATGGTAGGAAAGGCAAAACTAGTGAAAGGCACATTTCACGCTCAATGTGCAAGCGTAATGAATCGTTTTAGACCCTTCGAAGGTTCGAGACAAACGAGGCTGTGAATTTTTCTTTTCTTATTGTTACTCCTAAACAAAATTTAAAAAAAAAAAAAATGCCAACTGAAAAGTTAAAAGTTACAAATGCTCCACGTGGATGGAAAAATGTATTTTCATATGTAGCTTGTAAAAAAGCAATACTTTTTTAAGAGAAGATTATAAATAATTATATGTAATATCCATGTAAACAGTTCCATTAACTAACAAGGTCACAAAAGACTTCAAACAATATATATATGTATTGTTTTACATGCGTAGGATGAAGGAATCCGGCACTTTTCAGCATTTTTCGATATTCCTCATGGCTGAGTGGAAAAGCATGATGATTCATTTAACACCTGAGCTTGAAGTATCGCAATCTTTATATTTACGCATATCAAATTATCCTTTTGCAGACGAGATATTTTTTAATCATAGTTGAATACAATAATTTCGATGTACACGGGTTTTAAAGTTCGACGTCATTTTAGGTGATTAAGCAGCAAAGCGTCTGGCCAGGAAGAAAGCTTAGGCAAAATTCAACGCTGCAATTCAAAGGAAGAAGGGAGGGAGTCAGTAGTTTCAGTTCGAGTTAGAAAAAGTTTTGGTTTACGATTATTTTGATTGAGCAAGAGGTATCTGCATTAAGCGTTACGTAACATGGAAAGATCTCAGTTTGGAAGAACTGATGAATTTAAGGGGAAAGCGTGAAATCTAGAATCGTTAATTTTGAGGTCGCCAATTATTTTGAAAGCAGCCATCATATTTTATTACATTTTACATATATATACGTATATATGTGTGTGTGTGTGTGTGATAAAAACAAACTCAGAGGTAATGACCAGCAGAAGAATTTTGATGGCGTACAAGTGTTGATCCATAATGAAAAAGGAAATGGAGGCGAAGGCAGATTAAATCTTCATTTTTTATTTCAGCATTGTGTTATGGCCACAATCGAGTTGGCACATTAAATGTGTCTACGCTTTGCTTCCCCGTCTAAAAGGATGTCGCTCGTGTTAACAGGTGTATATGAGAAATTATTGTAATTGTTTATGATCAGAAAGTATATTGTGCACAAGAAATGTTTTTAATGTGCCTAGAAATAAAAATGGTAATTAGCTGAACTTGGATCGTGTCAGCATCTTCTTCCATCTTTCCATTCGACTATTGAAAGCTGTTAAAAGAACCGGTGTTAATTGCGCATCAAAAAATGCATCCTCGGCTACAACAACTGCAAGCTGATTTCCTCTTGTATGCTTTCCCGAAATCATTATATTAACTGCAATGTATTTTCCCAGGCATATGCAAAATAATATGTAAATGGAATCAAGCGCGGGAATAAGTGCTACGATCCTTCTCTTCCTTCATTTGGGCAAACATATATGTATATCTTTCGTTTTATTCTCTGCAGCGGAAAAATATACATCCACTTAATGATGGACAGCGATACAAAGCAATTTTACCAGTCCCCATCGAAGGGGATGAAGGAAAGAGCTATTGCGTGCCCTCCCCCCCGGCTGTTTCCCCTAGACGTGAAGATGCTTAGATACATCTAACTGTCGAGACTGCATTCATTAAGACTGCCTATTAGCTTTGTGTTCTGCGCTTTCGAAAAGGGGGTGGAGAATCGAGGGTTTAGGCTTGGTCAGAGTGAAGATCGAAGGGGATGATGGGAATGCGGCAGGTGGACCTGCCAAAAAGTCGAATAAAAAAGTAATGGGAACGAAGCGGAACAACGGGGAAAGAGGAATGTTAAAGGCAAAGAGAGAATTCCAAACCACTCTTCACTGAAGAGGCGTCGGGTTCTCATTTCATTCCCTCGCTTATCTCAACTCCAGCCCCCCAAAACCCCACCCTTTACCGCATGAACGCCCTCTCACTTTTTGGAATACTTTTTCTCACATACGAAAACTCATTTTCCGTTTGCGCCTACACACGCATTTTTCGGCCATGTCTATTAAAGGCTGTCCTCGCATGCTAGCGTCGCGGAGCATTTATAATTTGCAGAACCAGCGGCTGCGCACAAAGAAATGAAACTCTTCACACGTTTTTATGCCTAAAGCTTGCTTTTGTGGCTGAATTTTTATAAAAGACTATTCTGGACTAGACAGAAATTAGCAGGCTCTTCGTGTAAATTTTTCTTTTGTGCATAGTTACAAAGTTGTGTATTTAGCAGTTTCTTGGAATATGTTGAATTTGTTTTCCAAATCGAAGAAAAGGTCTCTTGATTTAAAGAATCGTAAAAGAAACCGGAAAGAATCGTAAAATTTAAAAAAGGATCCTTTTTTGGTAAATAGCTCTTCCTTGATTCTTTTATTTCATTCATATTTATCATTGCCTCATCCCTTGCATTTACCATATGATTAGCAGTGCTAGTTCTCAGTAATATAAGAGAGCAGTAGAAAATAGTGTCAGAGCTTTAATACTGTGTTTATTCGCGTAATAGTCTCACCTTTTTTTGGCCAGTTTTTCATTGTGAAAGTCTAATTTGACTATTATGTGGGGAAATCTGCTACACAATATTGTACGTTCTAATGCTAAAACATAACCGATATAAAAAATACATTATAATGAAATTAGTAACTTATCAAATGTTTCCAGATTATGTGCTGTTTATTAAATAGTCTTTTCGTCATTAGCACACTAAAAAAAGAATCAGTTTTCTTTTTTATGGTAATATTTTTATAGACGACACCCATAAAATTCACTAATCTTTGCCAAAATGTAGACAAAAAATTCTAATAACATAATACATAACTCATAATAAATCACTGCTGTAATGTGAATCGGTGTCTGAAGAACTTTCGTCATTTCATAAAATGTCATCTTCACTTCCCTCCAGAGCGTTGGAGCTTAAAACTTTTTGAAATTATATCGCTTATTATTGAAGTCCAGCTTTGTTATCTAGCTACACGTTAGTTCCAGGGATGGACGACTTACTGTTCCACTGGGAGTTTTTTTCTTTGTTCCCATTGGCCATCCAATCTCCATGTACTCGTCTTATATTATTTTTAAACGGTTTGTTAACCGATACGTCCAACGGTTGCAGAATCGATGTGATTCCTCTAGGAATTATTACAAGATTTGTTTTGCCTTCTGAAAGTTCCTTCTTCACATCATCAACAAGATGTCCTCGGAAGTTATCGAGTACCAGCATGGCTGGTTTCTTTAGCAATGCTCCGGACTTTTTGTTCCAAACATTGCGAACTCAGTCGTTCATCAATTTTTTAATCCATCCAACCATTTTCTTATAATCGCACATGGATTCCAGCCGGCAATTTAGCATGTTTAGGAAGAGTTAAATAAGCTAAAATAACAAACGGAGGTAGCTTACTTTTTCTGCAACAGTTGTGTTTCGTGGCATGTCAAAATAGACTGGCGTCTGATCAGCATTTACAATTCCGGATGCGAGGTAGTCCATTCTTTGGACAAGTCGAATAAGTTACTTCTGAAAAAGTAGAATTTTGCCCATAAAGTCCGCTGGCAGTTTCTGGCAAATACGTACTCTTTTTCTGATTGTTAAATCGTGACGCCGCATAAATCTGTTAACCATCCACGACTAGCTTTGAACTTTTCTTTTGGAACATCTTGCTGTATTGTAATTTCCTTTGCTTTTCTTTGCAGCATTTCACATGATACTGCTCATCCATCATTTCGTAATGCACGAACATAAGAAAGAAGTTCATTTTCTATCATTGGAAAAATTCCCATGCTTTGTTTCTCTGAATGCTCTCCTATTTACATTTGTTTCTAATAGCGATTGTTTGGATTTTCTGCAATCCCTTATTAGTTTTTCACTTACATTCCATTCTCTTTCAGTAGCCTCTGTTTCCATTCTCTCCGACATATTCAATAATCTGCAGTTTACATCCCGCCGTATAACTATTACTATTACTATTTCTAAACTTTCCCATATTCAAGCCAAAAAAAAAACGTCCAAAGCACGCCAACAGGAAATTCAACGGGAAACAAAATATCGGCAAAGATTCTTTTTCTGTAACTTTAGATACGTGCAGCCCATTAAATTTAGAGCACGGGCATACTTTCTTTAGTGAACGGATCATACTTCGTGTAAGAAGTCTACAGCCTTATTGGCCTTTACTTCTATCCTCAAAAAATTTTAAATCGCGATTTCCATTAAACGGATGAACTTCTTTAGTGTGTACATAGCAATTAAATGGCAAGCAGTATCTTGAATAAGCAATGTCACTGAAAAGCGGTCACGTGATACGGACAGGCAACTAAGAAACAGAGAGATCGTAATAGAAGAAATTTTACAAATTCGTAAAATCTTGGTGAAATGGATGAAAATTTTCACAAGTAAAAGATCTTGTTTAAATAAATTTCACAATGCACATAAAATAAAAATAGTAAGTAAAATCATGAAAATAAAATAGCAAAGGTGAAAATATTTACAAGTCTTAGTTATTTTTATCGAGTTTTTACTGGGGTCGAACTCACGATCTGCGATATGAGTAATGTTGAAAAATTTTTCTCCAATTGAATTTCTGGGAATTAGTTCTGTTTCCTCGATTCTTCTTTCCGCGTTTTTCAAAATTCTTCCTGTTCCTGCGAAATCGCAGAGCAAAGTCCCCCTCCCAAAGCTCCCCAGGAGGTGTCACGATGAGTTATTAAGAAGAGCTGGGCAGTTACTTAGTGAAGAAATTAATCTTCGTCAGACTTCTCTCGGAATCTTTAGTTTCATTCTATGTATTTGTAATTCTATTCGCAATATTAGCTGTTATTTTCACATCTTACGTTAATCAATAGGGATGTTTTAGACATTAGGGAAACTAAAAGAAAAAAAAAACCTTTAGTCCTTTATAAAGGTTATCAGTATCGAATTCCGAATAAAAATAAGGAAAATGTAGTTTACTGGATTTGCGTAAATGAAAGAATTAAAAGCTGCAAAGGCGCAATTAAAACCAAAGAAGTCGTCGTTTTAAAAGAAAGAACGTCGTTTTAGAACGAATATTTATTCTGAATGATTTTATTATAACTCACTTTTATGCAGAATTTCGGAAGAATTTGGCATATTATTTTTACTTTAGGAAACGATCTTTTAGTTCACTGTCAAAATCATCGCAGAGTTTGAACATCTCTCTCCCGTTTTAAATACAGTATAAACTTCATTTACGGAAAAATCTGAGATCCTAAATATTTTTCAATTATTTCTTTTAAAAATCTCTAATGCGTTGGAGCTGGTGACATTTTAAAACAGGAATTTTAGTTTTCAACTTTGTATTTAATTTCTTCAGTTGGAGTGTCAGAGGAGTTGGAGTCTTTCTTCAGTTGGAGTTTAATAACTGCTTTGTGATTCTTTTCTGCGAAGGAGTTGAAACCTTTAAAATGAGAGGGGGAATAAGAAATCTTGCCCGAGGGAGTTCTCCCATCCTCCCTGGGGAAGGAGGCAATTTCTTATCTCGCTATGGAGTGATCATTGAGAATGTCAATGGGAGTGACAGAACATACGAATCCATTATGAGTACTAGTTCTGGGAAGAGTATAGCTGATAATTTTCTATTTTTTAGATGAAGGTCAAATATGCAACTGTGACTTATGAGGAGAAAATATTTCCACGATTTTTTCTGCTTCAAAGCGGGGTGCGACTGTTATGCGAGTAAACACGAAATTATCAGGATGTTTACTTTTATAATCCATCATATTGTTTGGAAAGCCCCGTCTCCCCAAAAATGAATGGAAAAGCTAGTACTTTTAATCCGAGTATAAGTCCTTTCCATCTATTTTGATTTCCGTATTTAAGCTTTGATTAATTTGTCTTCAAGTTTTCAAATATCATCAGTATTTCTGTTGTTGCTTACCCAGACATAGGGTAGTGATGAATTAAAAAAATATTCTTTATTTATTTGCTGATGATTAGATGTAGAAAGATTATATATTAGATGTAGCACATATTACAGAAACAGTTGGACATTTTCAGCCTTATGATAATGCTTTAAAAATTAGAAATGTTACAAGAGCATATCACGCATAATGGGAATATCTGAAAATGTAATCAATGAAAATCAAATTTGTTATTAATTGCCTCAAAAATATAATAAAGAATTCGTTACATAATGACTAAAGTAACGAATATTACGTATATATGAAAATAACGAAGAAAATTAAACTAAATGTATGCTAAAGCTACACCGAATAAGAAACTAGCCTATATATTCTTTTTTCTAACATTTTTACAGTGCTTAAATTCCTTTTATATTTAATTAGTTTTTACTTAGTTTTATTTGCAAGAATATTTAAACCTTTACTTGAATATTTAGTTCAGTTCTTGAATTTTACGTTGAGTCAATTTGGCCATCTTCTAAGTAGTTTCTTAAAATCCTAGTACGATTTGTTCGTAACTTGGACTTTTAATCAATTTTGGCTCAATGTATTCCTGGTTTGGGGTTTTCAATTGGTTCTTGTATATTAAAACGATGCTTCTATTAATTATTGTTAATTGATCGGAAATTTGTTTATTCTCCTTAAAAAGTCAATTAATTTCCGCTCAATAGCAATAATGTTTTCATTTTTCTTTCACATGTTCGTTTTTTACTATTTTCATTAATTTACTTTTAATTGAAACTTTTTTTTATTTATTATAAACAATTGGTGCAACTCTTTTACGGTAATGCATATTTTATTTACTCTGAGATGTTAGGCTTGAAGTTAGTATGTTTAGATGTGTAATGTGTGTAGATGGTATGAGCATGATTAGTATGAGTAAAAAAGATAATCTATTTTTGTACAGGGCTGCTAAGTTTTTTTTTCTTTAATAAATGTGTTTGATATATAGTGATGTGTAGGAAAACGTATAAAATATTTTAGTTATGGTTTAACAGATGTAATAGAAATTATTAAAAGCGTAAGAATTTCGTAAAATAAAATAAAAGAGCAGTTTATCGGTAATGAACTCTGTGAGCAAAGAATTAA
>KK118905.1:61745-77718 GCA_000611955.2 Stegodyphus mimosarum
CGCAACCGTCGTTCGCCTCTGTCATCTATGGCCCGTGGTGCACCACATTTGCCACGTCGCTGATTTTGGACAGTCCCATTTTGCCATGCACGGTACACTTTTACCACGGCGACACGCGAACAGTTCACAAACTCAGCCGTTTCGGAAATGCTTCCACCCTTGGCCCGAAAGCCAATGATCATGCCCTTTTGGAAGTCGGATAAATCGCTTCGTTTCTGCATTACGCCAACGATTGAAATGTTTTCCGAAGCCCTCACACACCCTTTATATACGCTCAACTGCACTGTGCTGCCACCTGCCTTCTGTGATTGGTTATTTAACTCTGACATGGAAAGTACGTGGTGGTCACATTAATGTGACTGGACTGTGTATCTGGAGAGGCTGCCGGCCAGGGTAGGATGTCAGATCCGGTCATGCTGTTAGGAGTACGCTGTGCGACATGCGGCTTGTTATTGTCTTGCTCGAATACCGCGTTGGGTCGTCACCGTCGAGATAGTGACGGTTGGTGACGGTTGGGTGTGCCCTGCAACCAAAGCAAAACAACAGGCTCTACAACTTGCGTGACGTAGCGCTCTGCTGCCAGACTGCCGTTAATGTGTACTAGAGGCGTCTTGTGTTCACCGAAAAACCAAGTTCATGAAGTTTGATCCGATCGTTAACTGATGGTATTGAGCTCGCTGACGTCTCAGAGGCATTTTCTATGTTTCTTCTGAAGTCTCCAATGCTCCGTAAACCCTCAGATGTTGTTTATGATACTTTGATACACAAGTAACTATACAGGGGTCCTACTGCTTTTGCAGTACTTTCCTGTAAAACTGAGATAAGTCCGCGATGGGTCTGGTGATGATAGATGGTCCTGAATGAATCCCATGGAGGGAGCTTGGAAAAGGCTGCTTATGAGGGAAAAGTGTCTGAGCCCGCATATGCGTTGCGTAACACAGGATCCAATGAGTGCGCAACAACTTTTATCATTTGCATATCCATACCACAACTCTCGCTCCTACAATTTGCATGACGCTACGCGCATTCTTGCTTGGTGTTCTTCATTAAAACTGACACCTGCTGTTACCTGGTTGTAGGTGACTCCCGAATTTTACAAGAGGTATGTATATATTTCATCTTTCTGTTAAAAATTTGTTCCCATATTTTCTTCTGTCATTAGCCTGCGTCGATTCTTCGGTTCTTTCTTTTTCCATTATGTGTGTGTATTATTTGTCTTTTAGACAATTTTCGTCACTCTGCCTGAATGGTTGCTGCTACCATGATCAATTGAATTTTTGAATGTTGAAAGTAATCGATTTGGCTACAAGCAGACCACAGTAAAGTAGGCCTTCCAGAGGTTCTTCAGAATGTTGATATAGTAGAATGTAGTTTTTTTCTTTCCTTTTTTTAAATGTCATAGTGATCTTAAACTCGAAAATATGAAAGTTAATTTCACAGTCTGGTTCTTGGTATTCAGTCAGATTCACAAAACCATACTCAAATTTCTATACTGGAAATATTTCTTGACTTTTAAGTCCAAAAGCACAATGACAAGAGCTCCGAGTAAGGAGCAGATAATATTCCTCTCCCATCAGAATCTTCTTGAATATATGTACTCCTTTAAAAAAATTAGTATAAGCACCTCACTACACCAACTTTCGAAATTACTTTTTGGCTGTGGTCCAGCATAACGTCCACTGTGTATGAAACGAATGTGATATATCAGACGAAGTCTGTTTTTCTTCTGTTTGCTGTTAAATCAAGCAATCGTTAATATAGTGAATAAGTCAAGCATCCGCAAGAATTCAAATTTTTAGTCATTTTGTTTCAAAATTTGTGTATAAAATTAAGTCTCATCATATGGAAGTAAAATATCATTGAATAACTAAGTAAAATTTTCAACTTTAAGATTTGTTTTGATGATGCCAGAGTCATGGAATATTTTCTAAAAACTGCGCTTGCTGTTATAACTACGTCGTGGCAATCATTTAGGGAATAATAACAAACGGTGCCTTGGGACAACCTAAGTTTCACTTTTAGTGAAAGCCGGAACAGAATTTAAAATCAGCGAACAGGTTGGTAAGAAATTAGTTTTAGTAATACATGACGTTTACATCACGGTTGCAGTTCACATATTGCGATTTTTTAATTTTTCAGGCATTAAAAATCACACATGGAAAAAATTCTGTTTTGATGTTTAATTTATATTATAGTGTGTAACGGTAATTACTTGTTATGCTTACTAGGAATATTTTATTATGTGCCTATTAACATGTTTTAGAAAGTAATAATGGTAAAAATAAACAAACTCCTCGAATGAGGGAATTTACCTGAAAAAGAATTCTTAACGCATTTAAATATTTCATTTTGTCCTGCATTGTACTTATTGGGTCCCACACGGCAATCGCTAATATTTTGAGCAGTCCAGAAGCATTTGAAGATGTAAAGAAACTGTGTCAATACTTATTCATTACTTTAGAAAATATTGAATTACATATAAAATAAGATAGCTTTGAGCTGGAACTGTAATGATACGTGCATCAATCAGTACTGCATGAACTTCAGTTTTGATTTAAAAAAAAAACCAGCGGTTCCTCGTTTTAGCTGACTGTCAATATTGTGATTTTAAAACATCAGCTGTTTCAAAATATCTGATTTAGTAGGGCCAAGTAAAAAATAAAATTAACTGCCCAGATTGATATATATATTGTCAAATATGTTTGAGTCTCCCAAAGCCGGATGTCTTCATTATCGTCCACTTCACTTTGCCAGTTCTTATTGCTGATATTTCATATGCATGGACCATTGATTTCCGTGTGTTATTTTCGTTAAGGTTTCTTTATTGTAACTGTACTAAGAGAAAAAAAAAAGAGAGAATTATTTTATTGCTGATGACCAATGCAAAAAAAAATTAAATATCTGATAATGGTTTAGTAAAGCTATTCATTTTATATTTTACTTTTCTTGGTAACTGTTGTTCTTATTCCAGCCCACAGTGTTCATTTAGACGTATATTTTTATCTATCTGGTTTTGAAAGCGCAACAAGGTATCGTCTAAGAAATTAATTTAATTAGCCTCTATATCGGTAGTTACCTTGTTATTCTTTTAATTTCAATTTAAAAGATTGCAGATATTTGTATGTAAAGTCGCTTAGAGTTCATAATGCCGAGTAATAGCAATTACCATAAACATTATATATATTCACAACAGTTTTCGTCTTTCCACACTGAAAGTAAATAATGTAACTGGACTTTTTTTTTTCGACGTTCATTTGCGATACTTCATTTAGCCTTTTCTTAAACGTCAGTTCATGGGGTAAATTTTATATGCATTACCAGTATTAACACAAATAAGTTAGGCCACGTGATATCGTTAAATTAGGCACAAGAGCGTGTCATTTTTAAAACTTTGGCAAATACTGACCTGGATAAGCTTGACTGAAAACCTTTATACTTTTGATTGATTTTTGCCTTGCTTAGGATGAGGAGTGAAGGTTTGCTTGAAATGCCGTTTTATTAAATAAAACAGTGTAGAAATCGCAGTAAAAGGTATCGCCTTAGCGAGTGCTAATAATGCTGATAATGAGTTTAAAGTTCGGATAGTCAGTTTTTGAGCCTGATTATTATGATAAAAGTTGAGGAAAACATTTAAAATAAGTACTGGATCTTAAAAATTCAGAATTCTAGGGCAGTTCTATCTTTGCTTTAGTAGTATTACTAACAATTAGCATTTTTCATTATTTAAATGATAGATATTCCAAACAATAAACAGAGAACTTTCTTGATGTATTTGCCTTTATTGCAGAGTGAGTCTTTACGCAGCCTGTTCATGAACGAAATGCGTTCTTATCTTATTTATTTGCTTATTAAGAAATCGAGTTGAGGCTTGGTTGGGTAACGAGCTTGATCAAAATTCATGAATGTTGATTGGCTAATCCGGATATTATCCGGAATACCATTTCTCCTTTAATAAGTACTAACTTCAGACGTTTATTTTTATCCGAGTCACATTTATCATAAATATGCCACTTTTTAATGGCATAGAATCTGTCACTTAGTGAATGCGAGCGTGTCATTTTTTCATAACCTGTATCACAATGCTTGTATCCGGAAGTTCTTCTGAAAGTCCAGAGATTTAACCAGTTAATTGTCCTACATTTACATTAATTAACTGTTATATTTCTAAATCTTTGTCTGTATATAACAAATCTAAATGCTGGCCACGTTTTGAGGCGTTTCAGGTAACAATAGTACTTCTCCTTTATGACCTTGAAAATTTAAATTAATAATGTTATTTAATGTTTTTGAAATTAAAAACGTTTCCAGCATTGCCGTTACTGAAATTGTAAATGAATGCTGCAACACTCTGACGCAGTAACTATTTTTTCTTGCATCTTTTGCCCATGATTCAGTACTTATTAGTCAAAAGAAGTATGCGCATCGTTTATAATTTTATTCTTCAATGTTAGAAAAGTATTTATATTTGATATTGGTATTCATAAAGTTTATGGGCTATTGTTATATATATTATATATTTTATTTATAGTGTGTATTGTATACATCTTAAGGATATGTATTATGTTATTATATGTATGTATGTAATATCATTTATATGCATCTAAGAATTCTTTGTTTGTGATTTTAAATTATGAGCTTTTTGGAAGAGCGAATGAGGAGCAGAAATTTAAAAAACTTTAATACCTCGCATTGATGGACTACATCGTAAGGAAATCTAGCTGCGGAAAAACAGGCTATTTGAGTGAAAGCCGAAAACTAATATGGATAATATTTTACATAACCGTTGAACTTGTCTTTTATGGCTCTTTCCTGGCGTTCCGAGGCTGGAGTTTTAGGACAAGCAACCGGAGTAAATTTCGTTCGATGATACTAAAACCAAGTCATGGGCCTCATTCTCATGATAAAGCGGTACTTAGGCGAGGTAGTATTTTTGGTCGACCGCAAGAATCTTGGAGCTGCGTATTAAAAAGAGGGCTCGTAACTCGCGATTACAATTTCCTCTTTTAAGTGGTGGCTGTTTCTGCAGGAAGCGATTAATGAACTAGAAACAATGAGTGTTGCGAAAGGCCAGTTTCGTTTTGTACATAATGGAGGCTGACAACCTCATGAAATAACCTCGATTCGTGAGGCTTGGATCCTGACTTCGTTTCTCTGGTAGCTAATGAAAAAAACGGCTGGAAATAAATACGCAAAGGTTTAAAGGTTTATTTGATACAACGGGCATGAGTCTGTTGTTTGAACCTATGAGATGTGCGAAGACTTTTCAATGGAGCTAACTGGGCTTTAAACTGCAGTAGACGATCTTTGAAAAATACTTTTCGGAAGAACTTCGCTGTAAGATGATTCGAAAATTAACTGCATTTAAAACTTTTGAACCAGAATGTGATTAATTTCTGTCATTATACGGTAAAAGAAGCTTGTCTTTGAGTATGCTTTCTCAAACTTTCCACTATTTTACAGATATGCAGTGGGAACGCATGCTTCCAACTCCCCTTTCATGTTGACCCTACTTGGGTCTGCCCTCCCGAACAGCCCGCTTATTCTTTCTTTCACTTCCTTTTACGTCATGTCGTTTTAAGACATCCTCGTTTACATTTTCCTTCAGTCACGTCAGAGCCACACCGGGAATTGGCTTTTGTGGCATTCGTGATATATGCCCAGTCCACTTCTAAATTTTATTCCATTTCCGATGTCTGTTCTTTCTCACATAAATATTTCGAACAGGCTAGCCAAAAATGTGACTCTGATTGCTAAATGTATTTTCCTCGCTTTATGTTCGATAATTTATGCCGTCATCTGAGCTTGTCTGGACGTCGAAAATTGACCTAGGCTACGTAAAAATATTTGTTTTATTGATTCCCCGCAGTTATGTTAAATCCCTTGCCTGTTTTGTTTGCTTTATTTCCAAAATCTTATTATTACGAACAGTTTGGACTCCATGTCTGTAAACCGCATTAAAAAAAGGCAACGAGTCAACCTGTGGTACGGGGACTAACTTATTCGTAAACATCCATTTTCTTCTGTATAATATTACAAAAATAATATTATTAGTATTTTTTATTTAACAACATGTTACAGTTATAGAAGTAATTTTTGGGGTAAGATCCCACACGTTCACACCTGTTTTAATTTAGAGCATTTTACCCCCTCGTTTGTTTACGCTTTTGCGGTGACATGGCAGTTATTACTATCGCAGATTTTATTTAGATGCAGCATTTTTAATTTTCACTCTACAGCAGTTAAGGATATTCCACAATCAGTCATTACTTATTTTGTAAAAGCCTTCAAACATTACTGAAATGCGATAAATCGTTTGATATTGTATTCTTAGGTATCACACTATTTTAGATACGGAGCTTTAAGTGTTTACTTTTTTATTTAATACTTGCTTAGCGTTTCCCTTTCACTTAATATGCATTTTTATATTCATTCTATATAAGTATAATATTTTAACGTTTCTGCTTGCGTATAAGTTATTTTGGGCTTCATATAAATTTTTTTGCGTCATAATGGTGATGTTTTTTGTGAGAATCGTTATTTATTTTCTAACTTTAAATGTTTTTATTTACGTACCTTCCCTTAGATTCTCATTTCAAGAGTTTTCTTTCTTTTCTCGTACTCATAATGGCTATTAGAATTCCAGCTTCTTAATGGCTGAAACTCGCCGATGCAGCTATTAAGAAACTGAGAATCTTCTAATGAAACCCGTCTTTTTTAGAAAGTGTCATCGAAAGGCGGTCCTTCGGTATCGGGTCACTAGTCCCTCTTTTATGTGTGCACGTGCCCAAAAGCGGAGCCAAGTAATTCGATGATGGGCTAGTAATTGTTTTCCTGCGGGTATATCGTGTTCGGAATGACTAGTTTTCAGCCAATAGCAAGTATTTAGTGATGTAAATCGACCTGCTTAGTAATTCTGGTCCTGTATCCAAACAACGCGAATCGCGGAAGAAATTAATAAAACACTAAAAGTTAATGAAAGACGATGGCATCAGCACGTGACAGGCTGCATACTGGTCGTGTTTCAAGAGCATCCGCTCGGTAAACGAGTCAACTCCCAACTCTCTGCCAAAGTTTCAGCAGTATTTCCATCCCCCCTCTCAACAAGATGACGATGTCTCACCTTGTCAGCACATTCCTAAATAGGAAAGGAATTCTCATTTGGATATGTAATGACATGGGCATAATAACTGCTCTGCTGTTGACCTGCGAGTAATGTAGCAAAGCAAGAAGCTTCGATCCTTCACATAATCGTCCACTTTTCCATTGCGCTTCTTGATGCTATTGTTTGCTGATCCTAATATTGTTAACCCCTGTGTATCGTTAAATCTTATTAATACGGTAAATTCTTTTCTCTTCTTGTTCCCTAACCAAGGAGGTAACTCCAAAATGAGTTTTAAATGGGAATTTTATAGCAAAGCAAATTTTTAGACTCATGAAATTTTCTTACTACCTGCTTGCTAATTTCAAAACTCTTCGCAATTGTGCATAGATTTTATTCTTAGGTTAATAGCACATCATAATTTTAGTTAATATTGAAATTATTCCAAAATCTTCTTAGCATTTTGACGATAATGGTGTTAATGATAACGGCATGCTTTTGGAGGAAATTAAAAACTGAGCATAATTGGATAATCTCATTATGATCTCTACGTAAAAGTAATAATCGAAACAGAAATGTAGGAACTATTTTTTTTTCCAGACCTCTGCATACCTTCAGCCTTTTCTGAATATGTATATTTTTATTCTTTTATGTTGTAAATGCTATTTTCTCTCTTTTTTTCCCAATTTGGAAGTGATTTAAAATCATTTTCAATTACATCTCATAATGGAAATAGTACACAACTCCTCTTTAAAATAATGAAATGTTTAGTACCGTTATTGCTTTACAACTATGTACCCATCCATAAATTCAAAAGTAAACTGCTTTTACAAGTCAATAATGGATTAGACTTGCAAATATGTGTAGTCATATTTGTTTAAAAATAAGAACGAAGAGACTACTAAGCAATGTACTAATAATTTGTTGCTTTTGATTTTATTAAGGGAATTTTTACTTGAATTTATTTCTCATGTTTTACAGAAATACATGTGTGCTTTTTCAGCTTCAGGAGTCCTTTTCTAGAGTTTTCTCAGGATGTTAAGTATTAAATTTCCTTACATAATGGAAGGAGAGGGATCACTCACTTGGAATATATCGAGGAGGTTATTACTGTTGTTGTTTATTTAATAATGTTCTTTTTAATTTTTTATAAGTGTGCTTCCACTTTTGGTACTTGAACTACTTTCCGAGAATTCTTTTAGTCTACACTAATCAATCGATTTTTCAGTAACATAATCTATGAATGAGCGTAGATTCTTGAAGTTTGAAAAGAACGAAACAATGAGGGGCTGGGGAAGGCTGAAAAAGACTAGAGAAGCTTTTTCGAATGCTGTGATTCAGTTATGATATGTACTATTTCTCTTTCGTCAAAGAGGCATAAAATTTATAGCATTTGTGAGGGTCTATTTATTTATGATTATAAATTTCACTTGTTATTTTATGTGGCTACTTTGGAAGGTGCATATTTATTACGTGCATTTAGTTTTTTTGTAAATTAAAAGCTTCAGTTTTGCATGTCGCTGGAATCCGCTCAACCCGCATCGTTAGTTTGTCTTGAATTTTTCAGTCTGTTTCGAATAATTCTCCAAGGACATACGCACACACCCAAATTCTAAATAACTAACTTGCGATTATGTCAGATAAATTCTGTTTGTGAAAACTTTTGCTTCAGAATTTGTGTATAAATCCTTCTTAGTAGAACTGCAGTTAAGAGCCGTTAAGTTATGTATCGCCAGCATATTCGGTAGTCGAATGGGCAGAGTATATTCGATGCGATCTGAAACCTGGAGAAAAATTATAATGAACCTGAAAGCTTTAAAAAAAAAACTACAGCTTACAAGACTTGTTAATGTTAATCAGGATTCTACATAAAAAGCAAAAATTTACTGCTGCTTACGGGGTTCCACATCAATCATTTGTCACTCTGTCTTATACATCTGCAATGCATATAATACAACATTGCAGGAGAAAATAAATGTGTTCAAAATTACACCATTTTATTCTTTTATATATGATTGCTTAATCTATATCCTTTATTACCTACTCTATATTCTATATCTTTTCAAAATATTAAAGTTGTCCACTGATATATTACCGTAACTGTAAGGCGAATAGAAATATTCTGTTTTGTGTATTGATGCGAAAATATCGAAAAGTGCAGTCGATTTCATATGCAAACGTCTCATTTTAATGCATAAGCAGATAAAACTCATGCAGTAAAACCCATTGTTAGAGAATCAAATGACTACAGTAGAGACAATTACGAAAGCTCTACAGTACATTTAATTACTAAATTTTCAGAGCAACCGCTTTCTAGATAATCATTTGCCTCAGGTGCTGCCTTTTCTTGACAGCATTGCCGACGAGTATGCTGTCTCTTAAGTTTCCAATTTCCTACCGCCTGATGTAATGCTTAATTTAATCTACAAACAAAATGCCACGCTTATATATATAAATATATATGCCATGGATGGTTGGCATCATTCGATTAAAAGTAAGTTTTATATTTCAGATTTGTTTCTTATGTATATTTATGCCTTGAATCGTAAATACGAAAATATTCTTTTGTTTCAAAGCGCTGTGGATTACTGCTCAAATAGATTACTATTTATAGTAATCTAATTGAATTCCACGAGATAAGTCAAATCGATTTAATTTCGGGGAAATCATCTGCAGATATATTGTAGTATTGTTCCGAATCTAAGATGACATATTCTTAAACTTTTTAATGGGATTTAGGTGGAAAATTGTTTTGCATATAAAATGGCCCCATAGGTAGTTAAGTTGAAACTATTCTTCAATAAAGCTAATTAAATGGTTTGAATACCATACCTTGACGAAAAACTAAATAAATATATTTTCCTTTGATGTAAAAGCTAAGAAATAGGTAGATAAATTATTTTAATAAACATTTTTAGCATTTTTCTGCTCATGTAAAGCCTGTACTGGTTTTCAGGAAGGCATTTTAAGGGCAGACATCGTTTTGTATTTGAAACGACAACGTATGCGATAATACGACATATATGTTATTAGCAAACGTAGATTCCATTGATGTTAAGTCTTTGACTTATAAGATTCTAGAAGCAAAGAATATTTGCTATTTCCACTAGATTATATATACAGCGGTAGTCAGAAATATGGCTGTATGTTTGCTCGTAATATGTGATGCCAGTATTATGACTAGAGAAAATGAGGTAGTGCCGCTAACCTTCAAATAGAACAAGATGGACCTGGCAGACTATAGCTTCAAAATGATCTCCATTTTAAGTTTCCAGTCCTTACCGATGTTGTTGCATCAGTACAGTTGTGAGATCTTCTTCCACAGGCAATTTTCTTCTCTGGATGTGTCAAAGCAGTTGTTTTCTCCACTTTTCCATGGCGGTTGGCAGTGACTCTGTATTAAAATCATGGCTGTCCAGTCTCACGAGCTAACAATCGTTCTGGGCAATCATTGCAACTTGACCGACTATAAACTTAAATGCCCACGTGTTAGCTGTAACTTGCTGCTGCATATTTTATGCTGTCTGGGCTAATGGTATAAGCTCGTAGACATGACTCTTTTTGTAACACGCTACTTATTTGTAGTTAGTTAAATAGTTAGTACTCGGATCCAGGGCATTCTTTCAACGAACGGATGCTCTTACAGACTAAGCAGCCGAGCATGATTAAGCGGAAATTATATACAACTAAGTTTATAGTTTCTATTTAGCAACAAAATTTATGTGACTTACTGATTTGGTCAGGATTTGACATTCACGCTCTTCGGCTTCTTCTTTATACGAAGAAGGTGCCCTGAAGGAGCGCAATGACGGAAAACCTTCCTACTTTCCCAAATGGTGGTTCTTCTTTAAACCAGCCCACCAGCGGCCAAGCGGTGGGCTCACTGGTCGAAGAACCTGAAGTCGCTGAACATTGATAGTTCCGACTTGAGTTCGATTCCAGGTGAACGGGCTGGCTGCTTGGGCGTTTTCGTGGTTTCCCCATGTGAAACGCATATACGAGCTAGTTTCCCTTAGAAAGTCCTCCAAGAAGGCACCTCTCTCCTCAGGCAGATAGCCCAAATGTGCTTTGCCGTAATCAAATAAACCAAACCAAGCCATCTTCTTTAAACCAGGATTCACACTGTCGAGACCTCTGCTGTGATCAACTGGGGCTCGAATCCTGGATCTTCCTATTCTGCAAAAGGTTAATCTTAGCAATAGAGCTGCATCTTTGCAAAAGAACTCTAGCATTTAGATATTTTATCCACGATAGTTTTGTATAATGTAGTCGGCAGTGTTGTAATTTTTTTTTCTTTCTTTCTTTTAAGAAATAAGTAGCCCAAAAATGTCTTCAGTTGCCATGTGTAAACTGATTCTTTTTACCCCGAGGGCATAATAATCTCAAGCATAAAATGTACACCTGTTAAAAGATTGTTAAACACTGGAATACCTCGCAATGGACGTAAGTCCATTCGAGAATCGACCACTGATCTTGTTAGCGATGCAGAGATCTCTTTGCGAAGCGTGCCAAATATGGATGTCTGGGTAACGCTTCCTGTTATCAGAGTCTTGGACGAAGAACACATGCGCTGCTAGATAGCGATAAGAAGTATATGATTGTAATAATGCCAGTTTCTGTTTAAAATGGATTTCACTGAATTCATAAAAAAAGAAGTATTAGAATTTGTGAGTTATTGTATAAAGTATGAAATCAGAAAAAACTTATATTCGTGAAAGGTTTTTTTTCCAAGCATCTAGCATTTCGATAGCTTTTTTTTTCTTTTCATGAATTCAAAGAATAATAGTGATATAAACAGTATAATACATATATTGCTTTTGGTTCGAATGCCAGAAAATATCACCTTAAAGATGCTTAAAAAGCAAATTTTTAAAATTCGTTTAATGTATTTATCATTATAAATATCTACGATTCACCTTACATAGATTATTAGGCTTTTCGGAGCGAGAGAAGCATGAAACATCAACTGCGAGATCGGCGAGAATCGAACATCTTGTTCTTCCAGTTGATAAATCCATGTGCTAACCACTACAACAGAAAAGAAGTCGTGATAAGAATGACAACATGAATTTCTAGAGAAACTTTTTAAGAATAGTTCTTAACGATTCACTATAATTGCCCACGTCTTTTAGGCATCCTTGTTTAACACGCAATAAAATTGAAATTCTGGACAAAGCTCCTAGAACGCTTAGAATATCTGTTACAGAAATATTATATTATGCAAATTTTATAAGGAGTTAAAATTTTTACTCCCCTGTGTTTCTGTGGTCCAACTGAAAGCACGCTGATCTGATTATATGTCATGTGTTCGACTCCGGGCGAAGTTACGTTGTGTTTTGCTACGACTCTTCATTACTGAGCCCTTTCAGCTTTCAATATAGAAGAGAAGCACGCCATAGTAAAACATAAATGTAGGAAAGCAACAACCTTATGTCTGGCGTAAGTTTTAGTCAAGAAATATGATTTCATTGCTTCTGATGAAGAGGGACCTGTACCTCCTTGTCCTCGTGTTTAATGCAGGTTTTAGTCTTGACTAAAACCTGCACTAAACACGAGGTTTTTATTTTGCCTAATTTTGGGTTATAATGCAAAGTTTTGTATTCGTTTCTCAAGAGGGATGCATCATTCTTACAAAGCATAAATTATTCGTGTTATTATTTTTATGCGCGTCTGCTTTAAAATTTAAAAATTACTCGGAATTGTAAGCATAATCGGCTTATGTACGCAATAAAAGAAAATTTTATGAAAAAAATAAATAAATTTACTTACTTTTCTGAAAGTTCAAAGAAGACGACTTTGATTCATTTTAACTTGCATGTACCTATTTATGCTTTTAAAAATATTTGCTTATCTTTTTTTTCCCCCAAACTTCAGAAAACATGTTTATAACTCACGAATTAATGAATTCGGTGCAAGCACAAATGGTACATTGCAGCATCCTTGCAAAGCTCTAGCACGTGTTTGGACATGGATTGCTACTGCGACGGTACTGGTATCAAATACGCAAGTTTTTACATGTTTCAAGAATGGGACCACAAAGCGGATAGGTACCTACTTGCATAACATTATAAATATACTTTGTAAGGTTTATCCTAATTTTATTAACAGTTATGTTAAGTTATGCAACTTTTCTATCTATTCTAATTTCAGCTTACAGTTTCCTACCAGAATGTAATTTCAGAAACGCACTGAATGCAAATGTATAAGAATGCTATTTAAGTTGATGTTTCGCCGGCTTCGAGAGAGCGAGAGTCTAATTCCCTGACTAGCACGCGTTTGCCTACGTTCTCTCTTAGCTACTACGCTCGGCCATACTTTAGGCCCTTGCTTGGCTTCGCCGATTTAATTTATATTTAGGGATCAACTACTTAGAAACCTGCTAGCTTCGACTATATCTTTCAGATAGCTTTAGTTAAGCTTAGTTTAGTTTAATTTCATAATTATTTAAGTTCAAGCCCAAGTGGAGGCTTTGCTGTATACTCCCAGTTGTGTTAAAAGCATTATGGCATTTACGGAACGCCTAAATTTTGGTGATAACCTGCTTAAATAGGATTCAATCTTATGCACCTCCAGATTTTTTTTTTTTTTTTTTATTTTTTTTGCTTTGACTCTAACAATAATATTGTCAATATTTACAAAAAAAAAATGAAAGAATAATACCGTTAGTGCAAAGAATCTGTGCTATTTTTCTAGCGTGTATGTATATTGTATCAGCTGCATATATGAGGTTTTGTTTTCACTCTCCTTTTTTAAACGTTTTTTCCTTTTTTCTTTTGGTAATACTTATTATAAATTAGTATCCTTTTCGGCATGTTATTTTAACCTAAGTCTTAGGTCAATAGAGATAGTCTCTTATTACATTTTGCAACTTAAAATGCAGAACGCGAAGGAAAATAGGGAAATTATAAACTAGCGGCAGGTGTTTCCAGAGAGGTCCAGAAAGGGTGTTTCCAGAAAGGTCGCATTCATCACCATAAGAACTCGGTTGAATTCTTTTATCTCTCGACTATAGATTTTTCTTTATCCTTCAGTCGTAAAATGTTTAGTGGAAAATGTGATTTCGTAATGGCGTGAAGCAGTTCAGTCTGGCACAGGAGCTTAAAATTTGAATTTACTTCCTTTCTCGGCTCGAGATGATTCCTTGCCTTCTTTCTTTCTTTCTTTCTTTTTTAAATGGGCCTGTTTTCTGTCAATTTCGGTACTACAATGAAGTTAATATTCTCTAGGAGTTGTAATCTACGGGAGCTGAATTCCCCATTTTCGTACCATGGATAAGTAATTTCCTTTTGCTCAAATCTTGATTACTGATTTATATGTGAGTATATATTTCTGTCTGTCTATTTGGCTACACAGTTTCTCCTTCTGTCTTTGGTATGTTATTGAGTTCGTAAATTCTATTTCTGAATCAGGCAAGGAAGGAAGCCAACCAAACTTCCCGGTGTCATTCATTCTTCTATTTGCACATCAATCTCTCGGCTGCAGTAATCGAGAGAGGACGTCCAGGCAAGGCAGTAAATGTAATGGCGGAGGGAGATCTATTGTTGGACGCCCGGTTATAACTCACCCCTTTTTATTGCCAATAAGGGACGACCCAAAACTGCCACGAAAAACATTTTTCCAACTTTAAAAATGAAGACAAATGCTCATCTGTGGGCGACCCCTGTATTCTGGCAATGGAAATGGCCGAAGGAATAAAAATAAAAAAAATCAGAAAAAAAAAATTAATTTTTTTCCTGCCCAAGATTCCAACTTTCACGGAGCATTAGTCAATCGACTTCTTATCCGGCAGTGCAGTGGTGGGAGGACCGATAAATCCCGAGAAAAATTTCTGTGCCATCATAACTAGTGAAATATCTTCGCCGCCCTCCGATTTCGAACCGGCTGCTTTTAATAGAATTTGATGCCATAGGAATTTTCACTCTTGAAAGGTGGCATTCCGTTGTGAGCGAACTGCTCTTCTTAGGAAAAATTATGGTGAACCTGGGAAAAAAGGGGGGAGGGAGTTGTTCTGATGTATGAATGCATTAGAAAACTTTATAAAAAAAAAGTTTTTAAGACTTCGTCGTGGGTGACTGGCAGCATACCGTTTACTCTGAAGTTCCAGCATACTTTTTTTTCAAACCCCTTTCAAGTTTTATAAATGGATCGCACACTTTAAGAGGGGAGAACTTTTTCTCCCATGTTGCTTTGCTTTGATTAAAAATAAATAATTCCTGTTTTCTACCATGTTAACATCCGTGTCTTCTTTGCTAGTCAAACAGCGCCATCCTATGGGTCAGAGAATCATTTGTGTAAAATTATATTTCAGCGCCCCCTTTTATATGTATATGAGATATCCATATAAAAAAGAGCACTCATTAATAAGAATAATAACTTAGATATTCTAAAAATTGCAACGTGTGATTGTAATTTAATATTATATCTTGATAATTTTATATTTTGAGCTTTGATAATATTCATTCCCTATTGTCCTAGTTAATGGTGGCTTAAAGTTCCAACCTAGATTGTTTATATGTGGATGATGTTTAGATTTTATTTTCTGTTGATATCGTCGATAATTCGGGAAGACTTCGTTGATCGCAAAAAATCTTTTAGCTTCAAAAATCCATTTTTTTCAGAAGGTACTGTTATAGAAAATGTGAAATAATTATATATAATATATGACAGCATTTAGAAATGTATTCATTGATTTGCTTCTAAGTAAAGATTTTTAAAATTTCGTGTGGAGACACATACGCATTGCATTCAAAAATTTTTAGGACTGAATTCTAAATCTTGTGGGAGGAGGGAGGGACTCTTCTTTCTGATGCTGAACATTTCTTGGCGCATTGATAGAGATTCCGAAACTGCTTCACAGAAGTCAACTCTTGAAAC
>KK118905.1:77729-102908 GCA_000611955.2 Stegodyphus mimosarum
CTCTTTCGTTTCTTCTTTATGTTTTTCTAACTTTCTGAAACGCTGTTAAAAAAACGCTTTTTAAACTGAGAATTTAGAAAATAGGAAGTTGTATGTACTTTATATATGTGATATGTGATCAGCAAATGTTTCTGAACTTGCTGATCACATATCTAGATTTCTCTAAAATATGTTCAAATTCACTATGCTAATAGCAAATGTCAAAAGCAAAGTAATAGCAAAATGTCAAACATCAGGCCTCTTTATCGAGGTAACAAATCGAGGATTTCCTGTTGCAGAACTCCTAATGACTCAACAATTAGGAGTTTTTGCAGCAGGAAATCCCGAAAAGTTAATTATGCCCTTGCCGGAACTCAACCCAAGTCTTTCAATTAATAGCTGAATATCCTACATCACAGAATCTTGCGAGTTCAGTGTTCGCTTTTTATCGTTTTTCTCCTTAAGTTATGCAGTCTATTTAGTAAATTTTTATTTTATGAATTAGAACATTGTATCAAAATTTATTGTTATTTACTGCAGAGGGAAGTTTGCCGCGTCAAATAGATCAAAATTTAATTTAAATAAACTGTTTTCAAGTTCTGAGTACATCAAAGACACGACAAACGCTTTCTGGTTAGACGCGAGAATATCTTCCTCCTATATTGATTTACCGCGTGGAATAGCGCTCCTCCTGATCAAGCGCCTCTGTGCGGGGCACAACCTTAATATGTGCAGGGGGGGCTCCCAGTAGTCAAATTTCTCTTTCGGTGGAAGAATTAATTCGATTCTGTTGATCGAAAAGTGAACTGAAATTTCATATCTAGCTCTTACATTTTTTAAGCGACCGGGTAAGGAATGTAAGACATTCCTTCCATTTGCTCAAGTGCCTTCATCGATCTGCTAGTTCAAAGTCCCGAGTTTGACTTCATGTGAAAGCATGACTACTTTTTCAGTAATGTCTTCTATCATTGATTAGAAATCAATGATATGAATATTATAACCTGACATATGAACGCTGTGTGGGGCTTTTCAAAAAGCTTGCTCGACTAATTATGTCTTAGAGCAGCGGTTCTCAACCTTCTGACTAACGCGAACCATCTAAAGAAAAATTGAAAATCTTTAGTACCACCATGACATTTTACAATGATTATTTTTCAGTTTCTCAATAGAAATATTTAAAAAAAAAAGAGGGATTTGCCATTTGCACAGCCTGTTGGCTATTTGTATTAAATATGCACGCATAAAAAATATTAGATTAAAAATTGGTTACCATTTTAATTATCAAAATTTAAGTTATATAACACTTCAATTCTAAAATTTATTGTGAAATTTGGGCCTATTTAGGAGAGATCAATTTCTTAATGTCTGGTCACATTTCACTTAGGTTTAACCGTAAATTATGATCTACTTTTAAATTTTTTTTTTTCAAATATAACATGGGAGGAAATCCTTGTTCACACAAATAGGTTGTGCAAAAGGGGAATAAAAGTTTAATACCTTTATTTGAAATGGCTTTAAATTCTTATTTTTCAGTTCAGCCTAAAGTTAACAAGTGTGTTATTTTTGAAATCTTCAGTTAAGAGTTTAATCACAGAAAATTTCCACCAACTGTTCTTTTCCTTCACGAGATTTTTTAATTTTATAATTAAAAATACTATATTTCTTTGCGTATCACCAGTTGAGAATTGCTTCTTAGAAGATTACTCTGGTATCAGATTAACAAATGAGTCAAATTAGGTTCAGGTTCCGATAATTTGGTGAGGTGGCAGTATAACAGTCAACCTATTAACGCATCCTTTATGAAGAAGGTTCTAATGAGTAAGTTTCTTATTACCATATTAAAGTGCTTGGGGGGAGACAAAGGTCAGCATTATGTATAAATGGTCTTGAAAAAAATATTAATATTTTGTAACTCAAACTCTCAACGGAAAAGTTCCGATTTTGGGGATCGTGTGCTGGCCAACTGCTGCAGCGTACAATCTCACAATGGGTTCTAGGACTTCATCTCGATACCGGATAGCCGTCAAAGATGTGCAGGTCGGTGTGATATCCTAATGAAATCCCTGCCCACACCATAATGCTTCCGTCTTGGAATGCGTGGTGTTTTGGGACTGATTACAAGTTCTTTGTTCACGCCATATCCTTATACGCTTGTCATCTGGCTCCAGAGCAAATCTTGACTCATCAGTAAACATGACATTGCCCCAGTCAGACACATTCCAATTGACATGTTCCCAGCACCACTGTAATTCTGCCCCTCTTGATTGGACGGATAGAGAAACACAAACTCGAGGTACCCGGGCGTACAGTCCACTCATAATCTTCGGCGTACTTTAGCTGCAGATATCGCCTTACCAATGGACGCTGTAACTATAGATGTCACACGTGTGGAGGTCGCTCTGTGATTCCGCTTGTTTACAATAGCAATATATCGATCTTCCGCGGGGGTTGTAACCCTTGGGCGACCGCCTTCGGACTGTGTGGAACTGTCTGTGTGGTTTGGAATTGTTTCCGTAAACGTGAAATTACAGAATGATGAACGCCGAAGAAAAGAGCAACATCTATGATCGACTGTCCTGCTTCAAAACGCTCCACAGCACGCCAGCACTCAGAATCTGCCATTCGTCTGCTGGAAGTCATAGAAACACGTATGTCTTGAAAACAAATTGTACGAGAGTTTTAAACACCTTCTATCAGCACTTACAATCAACTTCTGTAACCCATAAACCAACAACCATAAAGCTGGCTTCTTATAAGACTGCCTTTTTTGCATATTTCTTGACATGAAAGGGCGATTGGCTGTTACCTAACATATTTGCATACTTCCATCTACCTCTTCCTCTTCAATTCTGATTGGCTTCAGGAAATTAGTATTTTCCTCTCCGTGCTTAACTTTTGGAAGTGAGTGTAGCTGGAGTTGGGAGTAAAATTGCCGAGAATTTCAGTTAAGATTTCATTAAACCTCTTGTAAGCAGTTTAAAACTAAAGAGAATTAGTTAGCGGATTGTCCTTTCTGGGCAGATAGCTGAAAGAAACATTTGCTTACCACTTCTATCTGTTGCCGTGTGGGTTCATGAGTGTTGCTATTTACAGCTGCAGAAGTTTATTATTTTACGTTTGATGCAAATAATAGGTTAATAGTCACCAGTAAATAATTTTAAAAGAAAAAAAGGTTACTGCAAAACCTGTTTTCTTAAATATTGATTCTAAACATATATTCCCAATTACAGTGTTTAGCAAAATTAGGTAGAGAATGTTATAGAAAGTTTTTCAGTACCGAGGCTTCGGAGCGGTCTGCAAATAAGAAAGTCTAATCTTTTGTAGGGCCCTCGTAAGGGAAAAAATTCAATAATAAAATACTTTTTATGCTTTAAGAAATTGAATGCAAGTATTTTCATACCTTTTCCTGAAAAATTTCAGGAGATATTAGAATGAATAGTTTAGTAGGGCTTTTAGAAATTAATCATGCATCACTTATGCATAATAGGTCTCTTTCCGCTTAAGTCTGTAAATTTCACCCTTGAGAAATGAAGAACTTACTTTTCCGTAAAGATAATTTCACATCGAATATTTTTTTCTTTTTTGTTTCATTCTAATTTCTTATTAAACCTGTTTTCAAATTTATGAATCTGCCGAGCTTAGCTCTTTAAATCTGTGTCTTACGGATTCAGTTATAAATTTGTATCATCCTCGCAAAAATATGAGTTATCTAGCATTCTACTTTTATTCTAAATATTGCTTCTTATAGGGCATAAATTTATTTCATACTTACGTGATTATTTTTAATTTGTAATTCTAAATTCTCTAAAATCTTTCCAATTCCGGATTCTTTTTTTTTTCTTGATTTATGCATCTAACAATAACCCAAACCCCTTTGTTACAATTAGAAAATGTCTATATCTGTTTTTTTTTTGCAACATGGAACTCATTAAATGGGATCGTTTTATATTACATAATAGCACAAGAGCTGGGGGATGCTATTTATAATTAACACTTTAAGAGAACCTGCTTTCTGTATTTCCCATACGGCAGATTTCAGTATTCGCAGCGCCTAATACGTACAGATCGCGATTTTTAAATGTATGCACTATTGTAATTTGTTTATATAACTTTTTTATTTCGTTTTAATTCAAGGGCTATGAAACGATGGTACGGTTTATTTTATTATGAGAAAGCAATCGAGGGCTGTGTACCTAAGAGGAGGGATGCCTTCCTGGAGGACTTTCTAAAGGAAACTGGCTCGTATACACGTTTTAAATGAAAAAAAAAGCATGAAAACGCCCATGCAGCCCGTTCACCGGGATTCCAACCCCGGACCGAAATTACCACTTCGGCGACTTACATCTCGGCCGCTGGTGAGCCTATGAAACGATGACAAATGATTTCTATAAGCGCTACAAATGTTACGCAGTTTCGATTAAAAAAGACTCGAATTTTTCAAAAAATAATTCTGCTTATCTGTTACATTCGTCATCTTTTAAAAGAAACTACTTTAATTGCACTTACCGCAATTCCACGTGAAACAGATATTAAATAATTAAATTTTTCGGTACTACTTAATTTCTTGTTTAAGTGGATGGCATTTTTATATTGATTCTTAAATCCGATCCAAGCGCTAGATTCATCTAAAGTTACTATACTACTAGGTTTGATTGTACGTGACGCCAATGACTCCTAGTTCGCTCAAGAGCAATTGCTTGCTTTGTGGCTTTTTTCTCCCACTTCTGTCCCGCGAACGGGCTGGCTGCATGGGCGTTTTCGTGGTTTTCCCCATGTGTAACGTGTATACGAGCCAGTTTCCCTTAGAAAGTCCTCCACGAAGGCATCCCTCCCCTTAGGCAGATAGCCCTCGTGAGCTTTGCCATAATTGAATAACCTAACCTAACCTCTCCCACTTCTGTAAGTGACGTTAGCGATGGAAAGAGCTTAACCCTGTTTATCTACTGATCTTGGAAAAATCTGATGATCTTGGATTCATCCTAGAATTTTGAAATAGCTAATTTAGGCAACCCTACTGCTTTGGATTCTGATAAACGTATTCTATCGTTGCTCAATTTAATAGGTAATTTTTTTGTTCCTATTTTGTATTAGTATTCCTTCATAAATCGACAAATTTTATTTATACGCGATAAAATTTTGTCTGAGTATTCTTCACTCACAGTTCCTTCTGATTCGATATCGTGAGCTTTCTATAGTTTGATCGCTTAGGTCATGTGATGCTTGAATTTTATGACAAACGTGCAGTTTAATATTTTCAATTGATTCTTCGATCGTTATCATAAATTTGGTGGCTATTACTTTGTCTTCGTCGTGAAAAGTTTGAAAATTGCTTTGTCTTCGTCATCCCATTGTAATCAAATCATCCATTTTTCAATCGAAAGTACTAATTCTGACCTTAATGAAATTTCATACAGCCTTTTAAATCTGTTTGGTGGCTCTAACATTAAATAGGAACTAATTCCAGGAGGGTACCATACGTTCCGTATGATATCTTCTTTTTTACACATCCGAAAATTTCGCTTATGAGGAACAGACGCAAATGTTATGCAGAGAGATAAGGAATGATAAAATACTTAGAATCTTCGGAACATGTTAAATTAAAATATGGGCAAAAACACGTTCAAATTCTATACAGAAAGATGTAAAAGACTACGTGACTCCTTTTTAAAACCTAAAATCATCGTAACCGTGGAATAACTGTTGTTCAATGCTTCCTTTTTTTCCGATAGTTCATAACAAGGTAGCTCTATAGAATTAATGACAATAATACTCTTAACCATTAATAGCCAAAATCAACAAATTTGTTTTATGTTTATTGTTGTCTGCTAAATGTTTAGAAAATTTCTTACTATAAGTATTGAAAAATGATGCTAATAAAAAAATTCTTTCATTAATACCTTCGCGAATTTCGTATGTTAAGGTGTTGAGCTTATTGTACGATATTTTATACAGACGCATAATACGAACGGAAGTTATTGCTGAATGGCAACTGTAATAAAATTAAATTCTGTAGTGAGAAAAATCTTCGATTCCACATTGCTGAAACTGTTTTTGTAAAATTTGGATCTCATATTTTAAAAAACTTTGCAATTAGAAATGCATGCTTAGAATCATATGATTTACTGACTCTATTTCAACTAACCTTAACAAACTCCTCGTTCCAACAATAAAGGCCTATGCAGATGTTGCCACTTTATCGAAATCCTGTACAAGATTGCGCATGAGACGAATAAGTAAAATTCTCTCGCACCAGATACTGTGACTCGTTTAGTTTGAAACATTCATTTTCTGTTTAGTTCAAAATAATTATTTGAATGCGTAAAAATAAAATAATTAAGTAAATAAACGGGTACTTTTAACTAGCAGTATTTTATTTTATTTTCTGTTATCGGACAGCCCACCAGCGTCTGAGTGGATTGGTTCGGGGTTCGAATTGCGGCGAACGGGATGGCTGTACGGACGCTTACTTAATTTTACTTATGTGTGACATGTACTCAAGCCAGTCTCTGTTAGAAAGTCCTCCACAAAGGCATCCCTTCCCCTAGGCAGTAATCCTCGTGCGCTTTGCTATAATAAAACAAAAACCAAATCAAACTCAATTGAATGCTGCAGGAAAGAGAAAATCTATTCTCTTTATATTCGATTGGCTTCGTTTTCAATATACGAGTATATTCATCTGTGTAAAATATCAACTTCCTATAACGCATATTTAATAATTTTAGAATTGTTGTTTTTTTATTAAAATATTATTTTTGTACTTGTATGGTTCTTTCAAAATAATTACTATACAAGTACAAAAATAATTTTTCAAAGAGAATATTTTTTATTCTTTGATTGGCGACTTTGTTTTGTTATCAGAGGCTATGTGATAATTTAGAAGTTCGCAGTGGTGGTACATTTCACTTTTTAGTTATGATCGAAGTGGTAATATATGTGACACACATGCAGATAACTTTGAAGATGGTTTGAACTCTGAGAAGAGCCTTAAAATCTTTGGATTATCACAATATAGCTTTATTACTTGACGATTACGCTGTTCAAACATTATAATTATAGTAGCATGCAGAACGGGGGCAGTTTGCTCCCCGAAATTTTTAAATATGCGGTCACTTTCTTTAAAAAAATAGAAAAAGAAGGCGAAGCGAGAGACGTGGTTTTATTCAAGCAAAGCCAGGCGAGAAAACGTTATGCATGATAACTGCGGTCATATTTATAAGCTGGAAAGTCTTTGTTTTAATCATGAGCAGCGATCGAGCTAAAGATTTCGCAGTGCAATGAAATTGCAGGAAAAGAGTGATGTAACAGAGTGATATAAAATGGTGCAAAGCGTATCCTTGGAGGGAGCTGGGATGTGTTTAATTGAAATATATGAATTTAAAAGTCTGTTGCCAGTTGATTCCAATTAAGTTTAATAATTTTGTTTCATATTTTATATATTTGTGTGTATGTATATTATTTGTTTTGTTTTGAACAAGTTGATTATGAAAGATTCCTGTTATATTAATTTTTAACAAGCTTCGTAGATGCAAAAAAATCATAGAAACATAGTTTGCTGTGCATGTGATTCGTATGCACGTTAGTCGCAGCGATCAACGGTTATAACAGATTTAAATATTTTAATGACCGGGATAGAGACTCCTTCATTACATGATGAGAGTAAAATCGGAGAAATTTGGATTTTGCCTCTTTTCAAAAACATATTCACGGTTGCATCTAATTTTTTTCTCATTGATTTTGGGGCAGTTAGCCATGAACAGAAAGGAAAGATGCAAAGCTAATTGGTTAACACTATCAAGAAATTTGAATTGAACATTTAACACTATATTGTGTTGTGTCGTACCGCAGTGCTCCTGAAAAAGTACATGACAGAAAATCTTGCAGGAGCAATATTTAACTGCTAAAACAATGTTCTACGATTGTAAAAGTAAATTATAGGCAATCTTATGTAATATATATATTAACTTTTTGCTGGCACTGGAACTGCAATACGTTCTGAGCAAAGTATTTATGAATACTCTGTGTGTCACAAAACTCTGAAACGTACTTCTAAATCGGGAATTAAAAACTTTCCATCCCATTTAAACAAAGCATCACATCGCTTTCTGTTACTCAAAATATCTTTTAAGACTTTTTTCTTTGTATTCAACCATCTTAAATATTAATTTTCTCTGCCACATCTATTTCGCTTACTTGTGGCATCGTTCAACTGATGTGCGGTGTTAGATCCAGATGTGGTATTTCACATTCATTCCCGATTGTTTGAGAAGAAAAGATTGTAAATTCTGACCACGATCGGTGGGTCAAAGTATTTGTTGCGAAGTACCAAACCACCCATTATGACAAGAATTTGCCCCGTGAAACATTATCGTTTAGATATACGCACTGATACCTCTCGATGTTTGGCTTTAACTTACATGATTAATGCTGTTCGTTGTAGGAGGGTGGGGAGATTCGTGGAATTTTATTGCCAGCAAGAAATCGCCAGGTGGATCACAAAAGATTCTCCCGATAATCGTATCTCTTCAGCGATATGAGATTGATGAATAATGAAGCTTCTCTTACAGTTTCGAGAAGCTTTATTTCACGTATATGTTTGAAATGATCTGATGATTGCTAAAGAATTCTGTAGAGCCATTATAGCTCTGAAACATATGCAGGTGTGGTAACCTTGACACTTCCCGTACGAATTGGTAATCGTCGTACTTCATGCTTTTAAAATTTGGATCTTTTATGGATAAAAAAATAAAGGTTAATTATCCAAGAAGTGATAATAAATATCTCAGATTATCAGACTTCATGGATTATGACTTTAAATAAAAGTCATAAATAAGTACCACATCGTATGGATAGTTATTTTTCTTTCTGAAACGTCTTTTGAAAGCACAGATTATTATCTAGAATTAAAAAGTAACCCGACCGTTAGACATATTCACTATTCTGGAATTCCCATCTCAGTTGCTTTGAATCATAAAGCATAAAAATCTTCCTTCGAAATACGTAAATCTAAAGAAGTTTCAAAGTGTTTAATTGAATGAAAAATGTATAAGGAATTATCGCACTTTATATCAATTAGAAGGTGCAATGCATGGAAATTAGCTGCTAGTCTTCTGAATCTCTATTATTTGAATGGATATGGCACAGTTTTTCATAAAAAACCGGCTTTAATATACATATGCATACCACTTAAAATTCTTGTATTAAACGTTGAATTAAGGTATATTTGGAACGCAACTGTTTTGAGTGATTGGGGTAACAAGTTACATACATTTTTAGTCAATATTTTTTCTTAAAAACTCCATACCATAATTGAGAATTCTATTTTGATATTTATTTATTTATTTATTTATTTTGTAGAGTCATTAAGTTATTTTGAAGCAGGAGACATGAAAAATAAGCAATGCCCTTGCCCGGATTCGAACTTGGGCCTCTCGAATACGCACCGAGTGTGGTATCGTTACACCACGAAGGCATGCAGAAAGAGAAAATACCTTATAACAATAAATAAAAAATTTAAAAAAAACCACGAAGATTCTCATTTGAGATATACTTAAATCTTCTTCTTTCCTGTCACATCAAATATGTTAAGACTTTTGAGAGTAGTTGAAAATGATGATACTGAAATTTTTTTTCAATGTTCTGAAATTGGATATAAGGGTATTAATAAGGTAAAATTATTATTTAGGATCTATAATGAGTATGGATGGTTCATATTAAAGTACTAAAGCGTTGCTGTGATTCTCTTTTCGTAATTCCAGAAAATATAAGCAATTAAGGCAGATAATAATAATCATGTTAAAATAATAGTGTTAAAATTAGGTGAAAGCGCGCACTTTTATAAATAGGAAATTATAGGAAAAAGTAAATAAAATGTATGTCAGTTGAACTTGTCATCCTGTTCCTTCCTTGTTAAAGATTAATTATGCTTCGTCAATTTACAAAAATTCATTAGCTCTCGATTCCCTTCGCAAAGAAAGTTATTGCTTGCTTAATTACTTATAAACTAATACAAGACATAATTTTTTCGGGGAAGGGTGCATAAACTACTAACAATTTTCATGTTCCATTCTGGCTGAGCCGGAACAAAATTTGTCAGATTTGGTATTTTAAGGAGAATTTTTCGTCGTAGAAGAGTTATTTTACCAATTCATTGAACAATATACAAAAAGTGGAGCGTTTCGAATTTCATATTTGAGGTAATTTAATATTGTCTTTCTAGTTTATTGAGCAGTCTAGAGGAAAAGTCATCTGTTAAAAAAAATGTTTTTCCCCTCTTTCTGAAAATATCATTGTCCGTATATTGCTATAAATCCTTCCTTATACCTTATCCTTCTTTATATCACCAGAAATACAAAATTTGCTGTGTACGGTTTTTTACGATATATCGTCTATAAAACAATCGCGAATGATACCTGTAATATGCATAGCACTTTAATTATTAGAAATATTATAAATTTTTCTAAATTAATTATAAAAACTGTAATACATTTTTATAATTTTTTGTGAAAAGGAATAAAAGGGAGTTCAGATTTTATAATAATTTATGAAATCTCAGCTGTTATGGTCCACGTAAGTTTTAAATATGAACGGTCGATATGATCTAAATGGAATGATTTGGTTAATAATAATTTTCTGATTTGAGACTTTCATTGTTTCCCCTCTTTGACGTAAAAAAAAATTGCAGCTTGCTTTTATGTTTTAAAAAGTGAAACAGTAGTTGCATCCAGAAATTCCTAATCGTTATGTATGATTGTTAAGCTAATTAAATAAATAAAACCGACAGTTTGAAAATTGTATCCCTAAATGTTTAAAACTTTTATTTAACTTGGAAGTTATGAAAATTGCATGAATCATAAACAAAAATGAATCCTAAAATAACTGTCACGATAAGAACCTGAAATTTACAAAGCTGTAGCTCAATTTTCTGGTGGAGTTAATAGTTTCTGAGTTAGAAACTGATTAAATTCTAGTCACGAATCGTCAATAAGGGTAGTGATCTAGGGATCTACAGATACTCTAATCTTGAGTAGCATCTAGGTCTAGAATTGTTTAATTTATTAATAAAGGAATTGCTAATTTTAAACAGCCATCAAGTTGGCGTTACTATCCGCATTTCTGTGAATGAAATTGCTGATTAAGTAGCTATCAAGTTGGCGTTGATTAAAATGATGGATTAGCAGAAATTTGTAGGAATATATTCATATATTTATTAAACGAACGAACACGGAATGAAAATAAAGCGATTATAGCTTTTTAAATGGCTCGCTTAAAATAAACGGGAAATAAATACGCAGCTCAGTAAAAGTAACTGAGGAAATTTAAATTATTTAAATTAAAGTCTGTCCTTCCTGGAAAGCAAAATTAAGAACTTGAAACAAAAGTGAGTAAAATTGAAAATTAAGTGTGTAAGAGCCGAAAATGCCTAATTTGCACAATAAAAAAATGAAACGTAAAAAGTCGATGCTGATAAAATTTTTTTTAAAGGAGAAAATGATTGTGTGATAAAAAATGCCAATTTCAGGTTGAGTGCTGTAAATTGCCAGTGTCGAGTTATTTTGATTTCAAAATGCGCCAATCTCAGGTTGCTATCTAAGCCAAGAATGCTTTTTTGTCTAATTTTAAATATTTGTAATATGCTGATTCTCACCTTTCTGACAATTATATATACAACAATTTTCAAGAGTCTAGATGCTTTTTCTGGACGCCTTAATTTTAAAACTGGAAATTTATGACGTAAAGTCTACTACAGTAACAGTGACGGATAATACTATCGCAAAACGCACGGTGATTACCAGGAAACCAAAATACAAACGGAAACGAGAATGTTTATTGGATAAAATTATTCATATTCGTCAAAAACATCCTCATTTTATCAAATAGTGCTCATTACAAATCTTTAGGCAAATACCCCTCATATGTTTCGCTGTAAGTCAAACAACGCCTATCAGCCTTTTGTCTAAGTTAACAGTGCAATCTCCTCTGATTTAAAAAGAAGTCTTTTAATTTGATTAATATCCTTCGTCTCTCATATTTTATTTGTTTTGTTATATTTTTACTTTATTCTTTCTTGTTATTCTTCGTTTATTTTGTTGGAATGTTACATATTATTTTATGTTTTTGGGTAGTTTTAGCTCACGTTAATTTCTACGGCTCATGATGCAAACTTGTCATGTATATGCTTATAGTTTTAATTTTCCTTTTTGACTTTTTAATTATTTTGATGATGATGGAAGATGGAAAATCGTTCTTATCAAGTAGTTTCTTTACAAATACTAGTAACCAAAAAACGTAATTATAATTTTCTTTTTTAACTAAATCTTCAGAAATGTTGTCTATTCTTTCTTCGTGACGCATGATGACAGTCCCCAACGTTACAGACTTTAACGATATAGACTTATTATTTCACAGATACTGACAGTAAGAGCTCAAACACGGGGGAAAATGCACTCGTGTGAGATTCTAGAAACGTGGCATTTTTGCTATTTTTTTGTTTCTGTCGAGGAACAAAGAGTTGAAAAATGAAGTTTTTTTCGCTCTTTTTCTTTTTTAGATACGTAATTCTTAAACGTGAAGTATGAGGAAAATAAATAATGTGAAATAGAGTGTTGACCGAAGGATGAAACGTTTGGGATGATTGTGTTATCAGTATCGAATAGCAGGGGGGAAAAAATTCAGTTTTTGAGCGAAAGATTTATACTGCGTTTTCTTCATTTTTCTATGCCATCACTGTCTGCGATTAAAAACCAAAACAAATAACATTATATATGGAAGTCTGCAGATTTCTCATGAAGCAGCCTTTTTTTTTGACGGACATTTAAATTGAAAACTCTGTATTTGTTTTATGGCATTTATTTATTTAAGTATGGTCGAGTTAACTGCACACATACATTTTTTTTTATTGCTGAATGTGATAAAGTACTTCTCAATAATTTCGAGATGAAAATTTAAAATTATTAAGCGATGACATATCGGATCTATACAAAGTTAGGAAAGTGCTTTAATTTTTAAGAAGTGCAATATATTCAATATGTCGTGTTCAAAATATAGAAAACCTTTTTCACTTGTATTTACATCGCCAAATTATCAACTTGAAATCAATATGAATATTTTTTTGAAACTGTGGTTGAAGTAAATGAAAATGATACTGTGTAATTACATGAAAGATTTGCACTATGATGCTGTTTTGGAGGAACCCGCTCTGATGGATGAATAGAAAGAAAGAAATCGTAGGTAAAAGCATCAGCAGGTGCGCGTTGGATTATAACCGCAGGAGATTGAAATCATCTTTAACATGAATCGATATCTAAATTCACAGTAAAATGTGGTTCGCAATTCTCCGGAACAGCAAATTAATTTTTCTGGTTTTCGACTTATAAAATGTTAGATGTTGCTTATTATTGTATGTATATTGAGTACAAAACATTTTAATAGAGGTTGGACCATTCTCAAACTTGAATAAATTTTAGCTCAATTAATATATAAATCTGTAAAATCAGAGAGAAATATAATGAAAAAAAATTGTTTGCTTTAATAATGATAAGCAAGTCTACGACCGTTGCGGATTTAAGAACTGTAATTTCTCTTAGAAGTTCCTCTAGAATAATCGAGGGCCCACCAGCGGCCGAGCGGTAAAGACGCTCAACACTGGTAGTTCGGTCCGAGGTTCGAATCCTGCGAACGGGCTGGCTGCATGGGCGTTTTCGTGGTTTTCCCCATGTGTAACGTGTATACGAGCCAGTTTCCTTTAGAAAGTCCTCCACGAAGGCATCCCTCCCTTTAGGCAGATAGCCCTCGTGTGCTTTGCCATAATTGAATAACCTAACCTAACCTAGAATAATCGAATAGAATGGAAGTCTGTGGACCTAGGCAGAAAGAAGCCGATTTCGGGAAATGATTTCATTCTTCTGTCAACTGGAATGACACTGCGAAATCTTCCTTACTCTACACCTTCGAATGCAAATACATATTGAGATATTTATGTAAATTTTTCTCTGTCTCTCTCTCTTTTTTTTTTCCAATTAATGCATTTTACACCTGGCTGTCTCTTCTCGAATACTGTATATGGTGTCTCATATGTCGTTAAGTACTATATTTGTTGGCACATTTTTTCAACATTTTGAAGCCAAGCCAAGCAAGGCATAGAGACATTTGCAAACATTACGAGTATTTGCAATTTACATGTAAGATTACAGTGTCAAGGATGATTGATTCGAAGACTGAAAAGGTAAGTTTCAGAATTTGCATATGCCCTTCAGCTTATTTCTGCTAACCTGATCTGCGGCTGTTTCAGTTGAATGTTTTGTCGGGTTTCGTAAGGTGCTTCAAGAATATTTTACTCACATAGAAACGTCCACTGTTCAGTCTTCTAATAAGTTGCAAAGTTGATGAATTACCTCGTGGCTTATTTTGAATTATGCTGGCAAATTAGACCATCACCAGCCATAGAAAAACTGATTATGTTGTTGCCTACTTGGAAAAGAAAGGAAAAAAAAAAAATGTTCCATTTCAGAAGAAAATTTAGACAAAACTTAGCTCTGTTGATAAATTTCTGCTTCTTATTTTGATTCAAAAGGTAAATATACTTTTATTATTGTTGTTCATGTGGGTTTCTGTAGTTTTTGGAATGAAAATTGATTAAAAGTACAAAGCCTAGATTTCCAGAGCTACCGATGTTTTAGTACTGGCCTACTACAATAATTATAGCTAAAAATATATATGTATATATTATTGAAATTTCGGGATTAGCTTCTTTTTTATGTGGCGCTAAAGAAAACCTCGATTTACACTTCATGTCATTGTTTTTTTTTTCTAACCCTGTCTAAATATCGATTTTCTGTGGCACGAACAAACGAATCCCGCCCACGCCAAATCAAAGAAGATTTCGTGGCAGTTACAGCTTTGCCCTCTGAATAACAAATAGGATGACTATGAATTAATAACGATGTATTCTAACACTCCGGATTCGGACTGGCTTGATTCTCTTTCATTTGCTGAAAAGGAGTAACTAAATGTGTTGCTGTTGTTTCCAGAATTACTTGGCAAGCGAAAAGCCGCGATTGGCCGCTTATCCCCTTTTGCACCGACACGATTAATGCAAAGAGCTAAATCTGATTCATTATAATAATTTGTGAAAGACTGCCATGTACTGCGGCTGAATATGCAATTCGAGTCAGTGCGTTAGCAAATTAGCCTCATTACGACCTCAATACTCAAGCAAAGATGATAGAATTTGATGCACTGTAGACGAACGGTGACAAAATTTCATGTTTATTTAAATGTATATATCACACTGCCTGTTAGCGGCTTCGTTTTTAAAAATGGGTTATTTATTTTCTTCTGAGTCTGTCGATTAATGAAAGATCTCTGTATTTTTGACAAAGCTACATGTAACTAATAAGCATATCATTATCGCTTGCTTGTTTATTTGAATATGGCGAAATATACGAAGGGCTATCTGCCTAAGAAAAAGAGTGCTTTCCTGTTGGTCTTTCTGGAGAAACACGTATTTACGATAAACACGGAGGAAACACGCATGCAGCCAGCTTCTTCTTCGGGACTCGAATCTGGGTCTTCATTCACTCGTATCCACGTTACACAAAGGTAAAACCACGAAAACGGCCATGTAACCAGCCCATTCCCCGGCACTCGAACCCCATACCGAACACCAGTGTTCAGCGACATTTACCTTTCAGACATACATACTAGAACCGGAGTCGATTGGATAATTTGTACCTACATACTGTCGCAACCATCCTGGTGCAATTAGGCGATCTTTTACGGATGAAAATGTAAAAGTTACTTAGCATGTGCAAGTTGGTGGTTTTAGCGCCTTTTTTTTTCTTTTTTAGAAAGATTCCCAAACTACCGATATTTATAGGAAGTTAGGTAAACAATATCAAAATAGGAAAAGAAGACATATTTTAGCAATTTAAAATACAAATTTGAATTATTAAATAAAAATTATACATTAAAAAATAAACCACGTTCTTCTTCCAGTCTCTCTGTATTTTTTTAAAATTTTATTCTTCTCCCGAAGTACACAACGACCTGTTTTCACTAAAAAAAAAAAACAGAGAATTGTTGAGACTCGGTTTCGTGCAATCTTCGGTAGCAGCGGCTGTATAGAAAACGCACTTCCTCGTTGTTCCCTTTAGAAAATGTTCAACAAAATTCTTTATTACTGCCGAAATTTTACAGTAGTTCCTTCCACTGCTGGCGAATTCCACAACCTTATATTTTAAACCTAAGTTTTAAGGCAAAAAATATCACGATCTGTGCATAAAAACCGTTGGAACTTGAAATACAATAAAATAGAACACACACGAAAATGGCGGCGTTGCTTGACTGAAACGATTGTTATGAGCATGTTTGCCGGAAGAATAGTTATGTGCATGGTTGCCAGGGTTTCGCACTTTCTGAAAATTTGACTACTTCTACTAAGATAGTTGCCATAGTACGTAAGTACCGGACAATTTATATTGCAACAAAGCATCCGTCAGTTACACATGGTGAAAACCACGAAAATGCTCTTGTAGGCAGTTCGTTCGATGGAATTTGAAACCAGGTGGAACTTCCACTGCTTTTTATCACTGATAGGTTCGAGGCTTAATCTAAGATCAAATGTTCAGCGATCTTAACTACTCGGGGACCAATAGACGCTCATTATCGTTTGTGCGTTTTTATCTTTGTTTAGTATATTTTTTATGTGTAGTAGCTGATCTGAAATTACAAACTGCGTTACATAGTTAGAGTACTTGCGTCACACATTTAATTACCGTGCAAAAATTTTTCTTGATAAATGACAGAAGCTTTCAGATTAAATGAAGAATCATTGCCATGATTAAAATTAAGCGATTTTAAGTCTTGTTAAATGCCTGAGCCTTTTCAATGAAATGGTTTACGGAGGCAGTCTAAATAAAATGTAGACTTAGAAAGTAACGAAGCCCTTGACGATGAGAGATGTTTTGTTTTGATGCTTTAGGCATAGATCTGCGTTGGGCGAACTTCTAGTTTTTCAGTTCTGGACTTCAAAATGACGAGTATATAGATGCTGCCTGAACAGAAAAATCAACCTCCCCTCCCTGTAACGCGATTAAGAAAGTGCTTACGTAATGCAGACATCTTTTAGAGACTATTTCCCCTTCTTTTTGCTTTGATTTAAACTATATTGATTTCTTACTGGTGCGCCTTAGTTTGGCTTATTTAGTTTATGTGATTACTGCAAAGCCTCGAGGGAGAGGGATGCCTTCGTGGAGGACTTTCTAAGGGAACTGGATCATATACACATTACACATGAGTAAATGCCCATGCAGCCAGTACGCGGGATTCGAACCTCCGACAGAACTACCAGTTTTAGTTACTTTTGCCGCTTTGGTGGGCCACTGGTGCACCTTAAATGTGTTTGATAAAGTGCAATAAAAGGAAAAGAAAGCTATCATTTTTTCTCAAAGAAAACTTATTAAATTGATATTGTTGATTAAAATTCTTTAAGAATCGTACTTAAAAAAAGAAACTTAAAGTGAATAAATGACATTAATAGATTTTTTTCGAACAGCTTACCTTTGACGTACTTTTATGCAAAACTGATTTCAATAAACTATATTTATCCTAAATTTTGGACATTTATTTTTTCCAATAATGGTTTCAGCCATTTCCTTAAAATGTAAATCTATTGAGTCTCAAAAAATTATTTAATAAAACAAGCATTATATCTAGAATTATGCAAAGTAAACATTTTTTTTTAGTCATTCTAATATTGGTTTAAATTATAGTTAAGACATGAATATTTATAAATTAAAATGTAACGTTAGTTGTCATGTGCAAATCCTTGCTGCATTATGGTAAATGTTTAAAAAATATTTCGTTTTATCCTTTTCACCAATAAATAGGCGGAATGGATGAATGAGCCCACTGGAAACTCGTAGTTCTAATCTCAGCGAACGGGCTGACTACTACGTGGGCGTTTCTGTCGTTTTACCCATGTGTAAGATGTATATGAGCCAGTTCCTCTTGGAAAGTTGTCCACAAAAGCAGCTTAGGAAGGTAGCTCTAATGTACTTTGCTATAATTAAGTGAAGACCCGTATACACTTTACATCATGGGGGAAACCATGAAAATTCATATGCAGGCAGCTCGATTGCGGGATTCGAATCCTGATCGAACTACCAGCGTTTAGCGATTTTTATCGCTCGGCCGCTGATGGGTCAACCGTCACATTAATGTTGCTTTTTTGCCTAATTTTAAATTTCAGCTCTCTGATAGAAAATATTTAGGATTTTATAATTATTTGCTATGCATTTAATTTTCAGTTCTGTGTACAAGAGAAATTGCGTTAATAAAAGCAATGCAAAAGCAAAATTCTGTTTAAAACCGAAACTGTATTTTTCGTTTAATACAAATAATTAAAAAATATTTTTCACTAGACTTCCAAGTTTAAAAACCGTAAATTCCCGTACCTTTTCAGGATTTGTCCAAGTATGTCGAATATATATAATAATAGTAAAATATTGGGATGAAATCTTCACATGAAAATATTCCACGATTCCCAAGTTTCCCTTATGCATACCGCAGAGAAAATAAACAGTACTGAAAATAATCTGTGAAATCAAAACGAATGTTTAAAATTAAAAGTTAAAAATAAATTGTGAATAAGCGATTACCATTTTGGATCTCCCTGAGCTTGGAAAACGAAATAAGAGTCTATTTTTATCCTCTGGCATACAGGTATTTATACTACATTTTTAGAATGAGCTGAGGTAAAATTTTAAACGGGGAATACGCATTGTTCCTAATTAAAAGTATATCTAGATCGAATTTCAATGCAAAATGCAGACTGCCTTTTTAACAAAAGAATCCCTACCCACCTGGAAAAAAAAAAAAGAATACCCATTTGTGTATTAACATAAAACAAATTAATATGTTTTTCGATTCTGTTTGGGTGTACTTTTATTTGGGGCACCTTGTGTGTGTACAGTTTTTACAGAAATTCTGTAAGGTACATGCAACAGCATACGGCAAAACATTTTTTTATATAGTTAGTTTTAACAATAGGGTGAATGTTTGTGAAACTACTCTCCCAATACATCAAAATATTGCTCAGAAGCACGTATTGTTTGTAACTGGTCCCCTTTTATATACCAATAAATAATGTGTTATAATTTGGAAGAATAATGAAAGATTTTTTTTTTTCTCTCGAGTAGACTGGCAACTGCTTCCTGTTTTGCCAAGAATGAACTTCCGTCGTTAAGTGAAAGCAAGTAGTATTCCCCCCTCTTTTCTTCCCTAAGTATTAATAAAATTTGTTTTTCATTGGGAGTACTTTGGTAGGTTATTCATTGCGGCAAAACTCACGATCACTGTCTGCTTTACAAAAGATTCCTACTTTAAAAGAATATTACGCACAAGAAAAACCACAAAAACCGGACGAACTTGGGACGAATTATAGTTCGACCGCCTCATCCGCGACCATGAGCGCAAACACGCATGCGCCATTCGGACGAATTATTCTCAAAATAGGGTGAAAGGATGGAGGCTGTTTTTCCCTCAACCATATCTCTTTAAGGAGATGTGAAGACTTTCACGTCGCAGCAAATAAGTAGCAGCAATACGCCCTTTTGGACGAGTCTGTGTGTTTTGGCAGAACGCCACTCAGGATTGCGTTTGAGACGGTCAAACTATATCAGTAGAGTGGTCTTTGCTACTCTGACCTGAAATCCATACGCGTAAAATAAGAAATTAGTATGGAATGGCATTACCAGTTAACCCATGGTCAGAGTTGGCAACTCTCCCGATTTCTGACCACACTCTCGCCAACCAAATTTTTAACTTATTTCTCCCGACTTTCTCTTATTCGTAAAATTTCTCCCAATTTTTATGTAGCTTGGCCTATTACTTCGCTATTTGCTCCCCAAAAGTGATTTTTTGGCGTCTGAAAGCGTCTGTTTTTCTTTAAATGCATATAAAATAAACCGAAGTCACTGAGGTATGTGGCGTTTCTGCTTTGCGTATGAGAATCCAAAACACGTGTCCACAAAATATAAGCGTAAAGCTCTACCAAATTTAAAAAAAAAATCGTTTGACGAGGGACACATTTTTCCAGTTATTGTAATTTTATTTTTGAAGAACGAATATGTATATTTTTGTCTTCAGACCTTGACAAAGCTTTTTGCTTTTTTGTGCACTCTCTTTTGCCATCATACGATGTTCTTAACACAATTTCACAGTGCAGAATTACATTAATTCATGTTTTGCAATCAATGATTAGTGATCTGGTTAAAGTATTTAATGATTAGGTAAACTGATTAGAGTATTTTTCTATTATTTGAAGGTACAAGTAATAAAACTGCTTTTTTTCCCTAAACGGATATTAATTAGTTACCATTTTAATTTAATTCATTAAAAATATATTTTCTTTCTACATATTTTTATTATTTAAAAAATCTTTTTGTCTTTGAGACAATTCTCGCGATTTCTTAAAAAAAATCTCCTGATTTTTGACAGTCGTAGAGTGGCAAGTATGCATGGCATATCGCTGGTGCCCCCCATATCCCACCTGTACCTTTTAAAATATGAACAGTTAGTGGAATTTTTATGATTCGCAAAAATGTTTGAGTTTCAAGAAACATACCAAATAAACGCAAAAAAAAAAAAAATTATATACTTGTATATATATATATTTAAAAAAAAGCTATGAAATCATACTGAAAAAAAAGATGCTATAACGTCTGGACAGATTTTCGGACTCAAAATACTATTATCTGAAATCTGTCCCCTCTAGTACATGGATGTTATTATGGTAATGCTTGGATCGCTGTATGAAGAAAAGCATTTTGCGTTAGGATCTCTGTGTCATCTGCATAGAGCACTAGTGTAGTGTGAGGTGTTTGCGTAATGTACATAAATACTGAATAATGTGTGCCCCAGAAGGGATATCGGCTAGGATAGTTCGGCGGGAGGAGTATGAGTTGGAGATGCGAACGAGAAAGTTTCTACCTGTTAGGTAGAAGTTAATGATATTTGTAATGTTCTTTGGGAAACCTACGGTGAGTAATATGAACATAAGGCCATCCAACCAAGCCATATGAAAAGATCTGGCTATATCTAGAGATAAACCAGCGGTATATTTTTTGCGCTAGGGGCCTTCCTAAATCATCTCAACCACTCTTTATAACTGACGAGTCGTCGAGATGTTCTGTCGAAATCCAAATTGGTGAGGTATGAGCATGTTATTGCTTTCTGTAAAGGAATTTATTCTGTTTCGAATCACGATATTTCACCTATTTTGCTCATCGAAGATAGCAAGTTGATCGGCCTAGCTTGTCGGAGAGGGTTGGGTTATTCAATTATGGCAAAGCACACGAGGGCTATCTGCGTAAAGGGAGGGATGCCTTCGTGGAGGACTTTCTAAGGGAAACTGGCTCGTATACACGTTACACATGGGGAAAACCACAAAAACGCCCATGCAGCCAGCCCGTTCGCGGGATTCGAACCGCGGACCGAACTACCAGTGTTCAGCGTCTTTACCGCTCGGCCGCTGGTGGGCCTCTTGTCGGAGAGGTTGGTGGTTTATTAGGCTTGTTTGTAGGTGAAATCTCAGCAGTCCTGTAGTGTGCAGCTTGAATATTTTGTAATTGCATGTGTAGTTTTATCTTATAACATTCCATATCATTTTTAATGTATGTTTTACTGACGAATAAATTTTTAGATAAGACAGTATATGTTTTTTTACTATATGTATTTCAGTAACTACAAAGTGTAACAGTTCGTAAATATAAGAGATAACAGAATATGACAAAAAGAATAATAATTTTCGTAATCAATGCGCAGTCGGAAGCCAGAAGTGTACGTGACTTGCTTCCAAAGTGCACGCAAATCACTGCGATCCCATTACACGTACTACAGTTTGTGATCGTTCATTTCAACAATTCTTGTAAATATCTAACTTTAATTCTTGTAAATAACAGCGACTGAAACTTCTCCATGTCCATGTAATTCGTGCTGTGTTTCCGCATTCACATCTCGCATACCACCACACACTATTACAAGAAGTGTTACTTTTAGCATGTTCTATCACTCCCTAAAATTGGGACCATTTTTCTTGCTACACCCTGTATAATTCCCTCATTAATTTCCTGATATTAATCTCGAAAACGAATCATTTCGCACTATTGCCTCTTGAATTGTTTCAGTTCGGTCTAGATGTGAAGTAGTAAAATCGGTCGTGAGAAATTACGCAGATGGTCTGAATGTTGTACTGTGTGGGACGCCGAGAAAAACACAATATTGTAGGTTTCTCTGTGTCTGGAATCGGAATTCGCATAGTTAATTTAGAAGCTTTCTTTATTAATTCTCTGGAAATGGATGTAAGCCAAGAGCGAGCAGCATTTACTCTTTTTAATCTACTGTAGGCTTAGAAAATATTATTTTTGAGCACAGCTTTGCAACTTCATCTCGGTTAGTGTATTAAATTCACGCTACATATTCTTCGGTCGGAGAAAATATTTGCGCCGCCTTCGAAAATGCAATAACGTGAAAATATTCGTGATCTGCATCGGCAATTCTTGCCAAATGTTAATGCTTTGAGAACATTCAATATTCATAACAACAGACGAAGTTTTCCGAAATATTCTGTCAACATACCCTGCAGCATCACCCCCTAATTAGAATAACCGCTTTGAAACTTTTCTCGATGAATATTTTGGCAGCTGCGTGTACGAGGAATTTTCGCGCCTTTGAGAAATTTGATTTGCAGTTTTGCAGCAAGCACTGTTTTATAGGGGAGCTACTGTCAAAATTATTTTCGTTAGCTTGCCGTGGCAATCGATTTATTTGATCGTGTTAGAACAAAGTCTCTGTATGCCTTAGCAATTATAAAATGTCTCGTCCAAGAATCATGTCAAAGCATATTATTCTCAAGGCATCAAATATTAGATGTTCAAAAAAAGTGTTCTGAAACTTGTCGAGGACTGAAAGACTAAGTAACTTCCGTACATCTCTTGGCGGCAGCATGCTACCGTTGAAAGGTTTATAACGACTTAGAGGCTTCGGTTTGTACTTATTTTCTGCTTTGGGTTTCCTTATTTTGACTTAACTGTATTACTTAAAGAGATAGGTAATTTTTCTTTTTACCATCATCCTAGTAATCTGAGGGTCATGATGAAATGACACTTAGAATTGTAAGGTTCCGTCCTACTTCCTAATAATATATGAACGGAAAACGAATTTTTGTGGTGCATTTTAACAGTAATTATTTTACGTTAATAGTAATTATTATTGTAGGTTTATTTGCTTCACTTTCTTCGAGACCTCGGCAGATATATCCCTCGTTTTTCGACGGTCTCATTAAACCCCATTACCCAAGGCCATATGTTCGACATGTAATTAATTCTTTCTAGTCCACCAGTGGCGAAACGGTGAAATCGTTGAACGCTGGTAGTTCCTACCTAGGTTCGATTTCAGGTGAACGGGCAGTGTCTGCATAGACGTTTTCGTGGTTTTCTCCTTGTGTGACGTGTATACAAGTCAGTTTTCCTTAGAAAGTCCTGCACAAAGGCATCATTTTCCTTAGGCAGGTAGCCGTAGCGTGCTTTGACATAATGAACTAAATTAAATCTGACCAAACCATTCTTTCGACCAATTTCATTTTGTTTTGCTAAAAAGTAGTTTTTTATTCATTTTTCTATACTTCTAGGTATATTTAAGTATGTTTCCTAACTTTCTTTATGCAATTCAAGTTTTACTTTGTTTAGTTTTCCGGCTTTCATTGTGCATATACAAACCAAAAAAAGATTTAAGTTTTCATTCCAGTTTTTGATAAAGTTCTGGTTCCTGGTGTTTGAATAAGTGAGGGACGCTTGTAAGTAAATATAAATAGGTCTGAAAGTGCATGAAATCGCCAAAGTTGGGGCGTAATTTTTTTTTTTTCTAAAATCGATTTTCAATCGTAATAAATTATTACTTAATAAGTTATAATAAATATTAATTATACATCTTAGCGTTTTATGACATTGAAGGCATTTTCAAAAATTTATAGTGCAGTAATATGAGTGTTTAGAACTGGTAGCTAAAATGATAACAAGGGCTCAGCAGAGGCCGAATGCATAAGTCTACTGAAGAGTGGAAGTTCGAATCCGGCAAGCGGGCTGAAGGAATGTGTGGTTTCGTAGTTTTCTCCATGTTTAACGTGAGACAGTCTCCCTTAGGAGGTCCTCCACGAAAGTATCCCTCCCTAATCTACTTTGCCGTCCATGTCTACAGTTTTAATGCCGCAATCCATTGCGGTCCGTGTTCGTATAAAGAAACAGCACTTTGCACGATGCTGGTAAATCATTGCAGACTTTTATTTTCGAAGTGAAATATTTGTTAATCGTAGGTGCATTTGATGGTGGATATAGTGATACTATTTAAACATGCAGATGGGGAATAAAATAACTTTTCATCATGTTCCTGAGATGCGTTTCTATTTGAAGTGCCGATATGCGGCCCATTTTCAAGGCAAGTCCGACGAAACTTTTTTTTCTTTCTTTTCCTTTATTTTTTTTATTTTATTAATGTAATGAAGTTGGGGGGGTAACAGTTCCTTTATGCATGCATTTACCTTTCGGAATTCTCAGTGATTGCATTTAAAGACTATGTTTTAAAAGGTTACTTTGAAAACTTAAAAAGTAGATAAAAAGGTAAAAAAAATCGCCCTTCGTCTAGTGATGGAGCCCCAGGCATCAGATGGAGAATAATCGAGAATTCTTAAGTATCCGAATAGCGTCTCTACAGAATGAAGCTTGATATAAAGTCTTTTTTTTAATACATTAGCTTTTTTACGACTTTTTTATATCAGGCTCTTACCCATCTTCTTCCCTGGGTGACTGAGTTTTGAGCCGTTCCTGTCTCAGTGGTACTTTAATTATCACAAAAGACGAAGATGGATGGGTTTCCATCCCACTCTTTTATTTTATCATTTGGTATCTTAACCGTGGCAACGGGTAAGACTTGCCTTTATCTCTAGGTGTGCTGGATTTAGAAACAATGTTTTCCAAAATGTTTCCAGTCTTCAATTGATCGTGTTTCCGAACGTTGAAGTTGTATCCAACTGTGAAGCGCAGCTTGTCTTCTCTTCTCGCTGATTACAACCCTCGCTGAGAAGCTTGGGTTGAAGATTTATTTTGCGCGAAGCAGCAACTTGTCTTACTTGAACGAGATCAGATGCAG
>KK118905.1:102920-118396 GCA_000611955.2 Stegodyphus mimosarum
TTTTTTTTTTTTTTTTTTTTTTTTCCTCATTAATGCTGCCACTTTTAAATTAAAGATGGCTACCTATAAATGAAAATTAATTATATTTTTAATTTAATGCTGTTTTGATTTGTTTGTGAAATAGGTGCCAATAAAAAACACAAAATAAAAGTTTTACACGAAATAAGAAGCTGAGCATGTAAATCTTGTGTAATGTGTAATCTTGGATATTGTAAGCATGTAAGTTTTGTGCTTTGCGTACAGATTTTCAGCAAATCTTTAAGATCTTGCAGTAAATTATAAAAACCAAGGTTGCATCGTAATTATACTTAATCTAAACGTTAGCCAGACAAGTTTTCGCCTCATTATTTGTTATACATGTTAGCATTTTATGACCAAAAAATTTTTAACGAGTTAGGCTAGTGTTTAGGTTAGAGTAACTAAAATGATAACAAGTGTATTCGAGCAAAGTTCTACAATATAAGAAAATGATAACTATAATCATATAAAAGTAACTAAAGTTTTTTATTGGTACTTCAGCTTGAAATTTCAACTGAGGCCTTTAAGAAAAACTTAACTTCCGCTGAATGCAGTCTTATAATGGAATAGTACTTTAGTTATTTACAAATCAAATGTTAAATATTAATAACCTAACATCTGGGCTAGCGTGCCTTATCATCTATAGCAAATGAACGCTAACACGTGAAGTATTAGCATAGCGCTTCCGGGGGGGAGTTGAATTAGTAATACACTGCATTGGGCCTAAGTTTCCAAAGCTCTCTTTCTAAACTTAGATTTTGACTTGTTACTTAAACTCAGTTAATTTGCATTATCTGATGGAGTAGGCGAAACAGCACAAGCGCGAAAAACATTCAACGTAAAAAATAATATATTAATTAAAATAAAACATACAACTTTATAATATAAGTTATCTCTGTCCTTGAATGTATACATATATCTAGTTAATAGATAGAATATTTATTGTTAATTTACATCTTAGCAACTATAATTCTCACTACAAATGCTAGTTTAAAATCTTCTACTTAAAAGATAAAACATTTTACGTTTCAAGTTAATTACAAAACAGAGAGTGCCTGCAATTTCACATATCTCTAAGATGAAAGGAGAAAATGCAAACCTTCGCCAATTTTTCAACACAAACGTTGATTTAAACTTAAGTTATCAATATAAGGATGGACGACTTTCTTTTAACTTTGATAATTATACTAACTTCATGCGTTTGACAAGGTCACTGTCGGCTATATCGATTTAGTCTGTTATATCTTTATTAATTTGCTTGCTTTTTGAATGTCTGTTGTCAGAAAAAAAATGGAATGAATACAGTGAAATGAAACATTTAATAGGTTAAAATCAGCAAAAATTAAAACGTTAGAAATAAATTTCGTAACCTTTTTCTCTTCCAAAAAATTTGCGAATGCCAAAGATGTGCTGCATATATCAGCATCACTATTACAAAACTAACTTTCTGGACAGCATTACTGAGACTGGTAAAAACAAAATATGAATAAGTTTAATTTTCTATCTTGCTTTTGTTGTGATGTGCATTCCTGATTAGGTTAAATTAAGTTATTTGAGTATGGCAAAGTACATAAGAGCTATCAGCCTTCTTAAAGGTCATTCTAAGGGACGCTGGCTAGTATTCACTTTACACAAAGAGTCTGTCACGAAAAGCAACCACGCAGTCAGTCTTTGTGTTTAAAGTCAAACCCAGATCTAGTTTTCCAATTATAAGCGGTCTTTAACTACTCACCAGTGGTGGTCGTGTATTCCTGAAGATGAACATGTGACCTTCCAGAAGCAGTAGAGTCTATATTAACTGAATTTTTAAAACAGAACTAAAATAAATTTTATGTATAACAACAAACAACACGTTTTGTTGTATTGGCTGTATGCTGAATACTTTTCTTCGAGGAGTTTGCTGTGATGATAATGGAATTGAAAGTCGTGTCATCATTCTCAAGTAATTAAAAAATGAAATTGCCAAAACTTGGTTTAAGGTCTTCTTTGTTTCAGAGTTTTGGGGGACCGTTACCGAGAGGTCAGACTTTGCTACAATAATTCAGTTAAAAAAACCTAACAATAGTTCAGTCTGAAAGCCTATGTATAAGCTAAATTTAAAATCGTCTTATAAATCTAACTCTCCCTCTCTCTCTACGTGCAATATATATATATATATATATGTGTGTGTGTAATAATAAATGCAAGGAAAAGACGGAGCAGCGTCGATGCGTAATAGCTAAATATTAGAGATTGTAGATCCATATTGAAAAGAAAGAATTCTGATTGCGTAGTATGTTAATATGTTGATTTCGTAACATCTAAGAAACTTGGCAGTCGAGGCGGTTTTAACTCCATATGTATTTTCCAGTTGACGTTTGTGGCCACAATCACTTGGCACTCGTGCCTATTCAAGAACATTTACATTTCTGATATTGTTGCAATAGCAAGCAAGCACAGCGAAATTACGTCCAAGCAGCGCACAGAGAGTTGCTGGAGGGCGCAGTTATCCAATATGGAAGCATACGAAGAGAAAGATTTTGGTTTGAGTTAAAAGTTTCAGTTCCCGATTACTACGTCATCAGGCCATAAAAAATGGAATGATCTAGAAATGACGCAATCCAGTGAAGTTATTATCATTTTTAGAACAGAGAGGGAGAATTAAAGGTAAATAGGGGTTAGTTTAAATTATAATTTTGATTTTACATAGTTTTTATCTTACACACACATATATATAGCTGAAAATTCGAATAATTAGTCGTGGAGCTGAATGTCGGGCGCGAGTCTGTATCCATTCAAAAATAGGCCAGAAATAATCGTCAGATCGTTCAAAAAATATCGCATCAGAAAGGCTATGGACGGAACTGTAGATGATGTTATCTGCGAGGCGGATGACGCGTTTGATAATGGTATGAGGGAGTATTGTGCTATGAATGCGTTAACTTGCCTATTCATTTGTCTATAACAGCCATAGACTTTCTAGAATTGCTATAGAATTTCGAGTTGAATGCTGATATTGAGACATTAGATTAACGTATACTAAATTTTTTGCAATTAATTCCAGTAATTAATATTTTTAATTATTCACTTTTGTTATCGTTTTGAACTCCTATATAAACCTATCACCAAACTTGAGTTTAAAAAAAAAAATTGCTAGAAATTCTTGGCTTATGCATGAAAATAAACGGTAACTCTCAAATAATATGGTTCTTCTAGAATTTATTAATTTTGTAGTTTTATTCTGGCATTGCCTAGAAAATTCTGCTTTATGATTTTGTTGTTTCGAAATGCATTTTCTAGCTTCTCGAAATCTTTTAGAATTTGAGAGAGTTGTTCTAAAACAGCTAGCTGAGTCTTTTGCAGGTGCTTGTCTAATACTATTTTAGTCCAGCCACAAATAATTTTCCTTAAACTATTCATAATTTCCCTAAGAATCTGGTACATCTCATTCAGAGAGTCTGGAACTAATGGAGGAGCGTCGGCGGATCTTTGCTTTAAGATTTTAATCCTATGGAAGCGAGACGTAATCTTTCGACAGTTCAGGGATTATGCAGCTTATTATCTTATCATAAGCAATGACGGTTGCACTATTCGAAGATGCGCTGGTTAGTAATCGGGCTTATTGAATATAAAGTACTTTGGGTGTTAGTTTTGAGTATTTAAAATTTCGTAAAATTTAAAGATAACTCACAGTTATCTTGAAGTTTTACGATATTTATTACGACTTATTAAATTGCCCGATCTTAAAAAAATATAGTTATTTGTTACAACTTATTAAATTATTCCTTAAAGTAATTGCGTCAGTTATGTCATAAAGTGTTTTGAGTTAATTTAAGAGAATTTATTATTAACTTCGATGTGATGAAGTTTTCTTAATCTTTATCTGGCGTAGAATGTGTTGTTGTTACCAAACTCATTTGTCTGACAATGGTCAGCATAACCAGCCCCACGACATTCATTGTGGCAAGCAGTCAAATACATCTTTTGTCGGCAAGAGCCTTCAGCACCATATAGGTGACAGCCCAAATTTAACTCAGTTCCGCCCTCAATTTTAAGAGAGTGCAATCCGGGTATACGGGTCGTCTCCCACCCATCTTCCCCTGCCACGACCTCTCGAGAGGACTTTCGGCTTGCGCCGTATTTAGAGTACCTGTATGCCGTACAGACAGCATACCTTCACAAACATCCATGCTTTCTCCTGGATTCGAACCCGGGCTCTTCGGTACGGCAGTCAAAAGTAAGTAACCACTGTTCCGGTTGGGCGGCAGCCTACAATTTTTGAAGATTATCGATGCCTAAATTTAAAGTAATAGTATAGAAAAATGTGGAACATAGCTCTTTTACTTCAGTAAGTAGCCAGAGACGAATTTAGTAAACTTAACTATACTTCAAAATACACGAAATATTACAGATTTCGACGCACACAGTAAATGCGTGGAATAAATTACTGATGCAGGCGTAGCAACAATAAAAGATATTACCGCATAGAATGTTTTAATATTAAATTCAAATGAATCCAGTATTCATTCACATGAATGGGAATGATTGCATTGCCCCGTGTGTGCATTCATGGTGTAAGTGGTAGCACGTCCGGGTAGCATCGATAGATCAGCGGTTCGAATCCCATCAAGGCATCATCGATTTCTCGCAAGTCTAACAGCTGTACGAACTGGGGAAGGGGGCACTGTATAAGGTACGATATACCTCATCCGAACCCGTTAATCGAGAATTCAGGGAGGAAGTCAGCTCCCGATTACTCAAGCTATGTATAAAAAAAAGTTAATTTTGTGTACTGCGGAACTTTGAAAAAAATCACTATTTCCAACCATTAGCGTAAAACTAAACTGTCTATGGTTAATACAAAAAGGAAAAGCAAAATCTGTGAATTAACATTAGTAATAGCAGCTGATATTTTAATATTTGTAAGTTGTTTTTTTATTTACGGCAGCGCAAGATTTAACTGCTCTTTATCCGGAATATATAAAGATTGTACAGTAAAAAGCGTGCAGTTCGAACCGCCCTTTCTACTGGAGTTTGAATTTAATGTCAGTATTCAAATTCTGCGAATATTATTCTTTTAACACTATTTATAACTCATTTTCTTCATTCCTAATGATGTTTATTCTTTCTCGTTTTACACTGTATTCTTTTTGTTTTTAAATGTTAGTTTGGGTAACCAAGAAAAAGCATTCCTTAAACTGCTTGAAAACGCGGGTGAATTGTTAACAGATTTTTTTTTGGTAATTAAAATGTGGATTACTCCTGTTTCTTGTGTGTTTTCTGTTGCCCTTGGATTAAGCGGGGGTTAACCATAGGGGTTGAGTTAATTCTTCCATTGGCGGGCACTAGCCATCACAGTCGTTGGCCACTACTAAGGGCGGAAGCGGTGCCCACTTTGTTATGGAGGCACTTAGTAGGTGTGCCATCGTTGTCTTTTATGAAGGGACAGAAAATTTGCATCCATGCCTTCTCCGGGATTCGAACTCGGGCCCTTCGGTACGACAGACAGAGTCGCTTACTACTTTCCTATCTGGACGGCTAATCATAGATGTTGTCTCTGGTAATTAATTCGGTAAAGAGTTGACTGTATTTATAAAAGTAACAGTGTAGTAAATTTTAAGATACACTTGTAATTTGCAACTTGTACATATATAAAATACATTCTTTATTCAAAAAAGTAACTATTTGCTAAATTATTTATATTTCTGTAATTGTTGTAAAATCGGAATAAACGTTACAAAAAAAAATAAGGATGTATGGTGGAGGATGCTTTTTGGGCATTAAATGTTAGTTTCGTACTTGTTCTGCCTGCTTCGTATAAAAGATAGTTCTTGCTCTAACTATACTAGGCATATTTAACATTTCTTTAAATAATTCTGACCTATGAAACACCCATACCTTTAGGGCAGGACATGTCTTACCTTGCAACGAACTTGATGCAATCGTAATTGAGCATTATACATACATTTTCGTCAAGCTAACATTCATTTTATTTGTTTATACAGATACTTATTTGTTTATGTACTGGTGTTCAAATTTCGTATAATAAGTCATCTGCTTCAAAATGTCAGTTGGATTTAGTATTTAAATTTTCCCCTTTTAATTCAAAAACTCTAAAAATTCAAGATAATGCATACATAGCTGTATTAGAATCTTCTTGTTTGACTTTGATGTTTCGTCGGCGTTGGCACTGGCTGGCTTATTATACAACTTTTTTTAGGGGGGGATTCCTTTAATCATAAACTTTTAATCAAAATAAAGAATGGAGATGAAATGGTAGCTTCGCATGGTGGTTGGGAGACTAAATAATTCTCACTATAGCTTTAGCATTGACAACATTGATCTCACTTCTTTAAGCCCATTCACAGCGGATTTTTAAAGAGAGTGAATGGTAACGCCAGCAAGTCTTCTTTGTAGTTCGAAGTTGCCCGTCTTATGTTTTTTATTCTTGTCATTCAATTTAGTGAAAGCAAGTTTCCAAATTAAGAGAATGACTGAAGAAGGTTTCATCCTGCTAATGGAGTTTGAGGGAGGCAGCTGTCTCCAGCGCATGAACTTTACTTAATGAGCTTTCCCTTGAGATTCTTGGCGCAATTACGTAGTGGTCTCTTTCTTAAAAAATACCACTATAAAGAGATTTTTAATAAATGTTTACGAGGATTTTGAGATTAACGGTTTGCAAGCTTGGTGAAAATAATTGCCCGTAATGCTTTTCGAAAGAGGTGGGAAAACAGATGATTTCCCAGTAGAGAAACTAAGTCCCTGATTAAATCTCGACCGCTTCTTGAAGTCCACTGGGTCCCATCTGATTTCCGGTCTATTCTTATACCAGGCATCATTCACTGGCGTTGAACTTAAATTTTTCCCGCACTAAATGGACTTCGACGAAATCGCAAATGGCTGCGATTTACAACAATTGAAGTAATAGCTAAAACAACTATAATTCAAGAATTCTATTAGCGGAATAAGGTCATTCTGTGCCCAAGAAACTTGGAAAGTTCTAACAAAATTTTCTTAGATCATTATCTTGTTGGCTGAATTCATTCCTGCAGATAGTGTGCGCTGTTCTTTTACTTTTAGATTAGTATCTTCTTTCTTTACTTCGGATTTTGCAATGTATGAAATGTCAATACTTGCAGTTCTGTCAAGGATTTCTGCAAAACAAATCTTTGTTTTCGGGACTTGATTTCGCTTATATGTATATGTTTGCACCCATAGACATGAAAGTGACAAAGAAAGAAAATGCAAGCAATATTTGAATACGGCATTATGTTAGTTCTAAAATAACTGGCCAATATTTGCCAAACACTTGGTTGTTGCAAAATAAGTGTCACGTCAAGAAGAAAAGCTTGTTATTTTCTTTTTCGTTGCACTGTTCCTCACCACAAGGGGTACGTTTCGACTTTTAATGCGCGTGATTAAAATATTCAGCAATTGAACGTGCACTTACTTCATTATTTCGTCCACGTGTATCGAACATCATTTGCATTACAATTCATACTGCACCTCTTGCTGTAAAAGAAGGAAAAAGTACTCAGCCTTCAAGGGTAGGTGATTTTTGTTTCAAAGCGAAAGAAAATATTGCAACATATGAAAAACTAATTTAGCTGTGAATAAAATTGCTTTCGCTCGTATTAACAGACATATTGACGGTTTTTTAAGCACATATCTCGATATTGCTCAAGTTTTTACTTTAGAATTAGAAACATATCTCAAAAAGCACTTAAATGACTACTTGTCCAAAAAAAAAAATGGGGGGGGGTGAAGTTTTCTTAAAAGCTGCATTTTCGCTCAAGTACCTTTAACAGTTTAACAATTCTTTTTCAAAATAACACCAAAGTTTTGTTTTCGAATTTAGCTCTTCCATTTACTATTGTGTGATGACTGATTTCTTGAATGAGAAGTAAAACTGTCCCGTGGATAGTGTATTTGTAAAGGAAGTACTATTTTTTATGATTTAGGGTATCACAAGTTGTATTCACACATAACAACCATGCTCTCTGCACCAAAACGCCGATTATTCGAGGTAAATATGTGATTGATATGCTACTCCGAATAATTAAAAAATCGGATAAACTCATATTACAAAATGCTCACCAGTTTGTATGGTCAGTTTCAAGCCCTTTTTCATACTTTAGCGAATTTAATACTTTGTCTACTTAAAAGAGAGAGGGAAAATACTAGTTCACATTTATTTTGGGAAACGTCATTTATTTTACAGCTAATATGCAAGACCCTCACTCGGGAGGGTAAATCAAAAAAGCTTTTATGTATTTATATCAAGAATAATGCATTGTACTTTCTTGTTTTCCTCTAATAATGGGAATCTCAGTTAACTGGGGTTCTACATATAATCTAGTTAAATATTCAGAAATGGGATTTTACTAACACGCTCAACATAATACGGGAGTGTTGGCTGTACAGTACGATACCACAGTCAGAACAAGGAATGGGTATCTCATCGAGAGTAAGCATAATTCTTGGAATTCTGTGCCACCTATGCGTTTAAGGCTGTTTTGCTAACAGAAAACGCATGAAATATCCGGTCACTAAAGATGATCCATATGCGTGTTTAGTAACCGAAGAAACAGAATAGAATTTCATCTCAAATAATATTATATGTTTTAAGCTGGCATGCATTTTAAAAGGAGATTCCAGATATCTTTAGACCGGAGTATATTAAACAGCTTTTGATCCCTGTTCCTTTTTCGCAGTTTGATAAAACCTCTTCCGCTTTTGAAAATACATATTCATACGTACAGATTTATCTAATTAATGTATAATTTCATTAATTAATTACGTTAAAGGTACAATTTAATTCACATTTTTCTTTTCTTTGTCCAAAAATTGGCTATGCGAATAATAGGTAATATATTCAATCACTTATACAATAGTAATGAAACATTTTATGCTGCACTTAGACATAACAATTATCAAGCCGCATGCATTCGCAGTTATGCTTGCTAAATGCTTATGTATGAACAGATTCTAAAATGTTTTTGTTAAATTGTAATTAACATGCGTCACACAAAGAAGGGATCACACTTCATAATTTTTTGAAAAATAATTCTGTTTAAACGGGATTTAATTAAAGTAAATAAATAAATTTAAATTGAATAAATAAATAGGTAATTTAAATTAAATTTCTATTTGTCTTTTGTAAAATGTTGCGCACTTCCCCCTCCCCCTCTTTTTTGGATGCATGCAGACACAGTTTCATACTATATGGACACTGAACAAAGTTAAGATACCGTTGATTTTGAAGTCAGTTTAATCATCTATAAAATTAATAACTTTTCTACACATTCCAGAGCCCCATCGCTACTATTTCAATTTCTTTTTTGCCTTCAATATTTGAGACTATTTCCTTTATTGATAATCTGACAGCTTTTTGAAAAACAATCTGAAAAACGGCTATTCGCACATATTATCGGGATATATAATAATCGAGAATTTAAAGTAATGTTCTATGATGAAAGAATGCAAAGGCGGTTCTATATTCATGTATTGCATTCATGTTGTTAGATTAATTATGTGTAATGCATAATATTATTGTAACATTATTCCCAGTTCTGCTCATTCCTTGAAAACTAAGTTTCCTTGCTTCCCTTCTGATACCTAATGTTATGTGTAAATGCCAGTTGAATGATTCAAACGTGAACAGAGGAGAAAAGCCATTTTTAAAACTCTGGTTTATAGTTATTTTTGAACCTAAATTTTCCAGTGTTAATAAGTATTATGATGTAATAATTTATTAATAACTAAAATTTGTGGGGTTAATTTCAGCAACGTGTTATTTTTAACGCAGCTTTTGGACAAAAAGAGAATATATATTAAGAATTATTTAATTTAATAGTAATATGTAAATAGTAAAATATGCATATAAATATGAGGAAGTAAAAAAGTATGTAGTATACAAATAAATGGATTTCGGTATGATGCTTTCGGTTTTCTGATTAAAAGCCAAGATGACTGATTTTCTTGACAGTTTTCTCGTTAACACAGTATGTGTTACTTTTACATTAATCGCTTATAAAAATAAATGTATAAAAATCAAATTTATAATTGTACACAGCCCCTTAAAGAATAAACAATGATATATCTAACATCTACGGCTTTGAAAACTTTCTTCGAACTGGTTAAAAATAATCCACTTAACATTTATTTTCATGTACATAATAAATAATTTTCCAAGGAGCTGGTATAAACTTATATCACATATTCCACATAATGTAGCTCTGTTTCTATTTCATTGCATGATTAATTCTAAATCAGTTTTGCAGAATAATGCACATTTAGTACATCTCACATGACAGAATTCATTAAATGCAATGGCAACTTTGTTACAATAAACCTAAATAAGTTACTTTAATGCATTATAAAACTTATTAATTTTCAGTAGCCTTTATAATAAGATGTTAAATGTTTTCTTGCAAAATTATCAAAAAATAATAAAGCAGCCATCCATTTTCCAAACGTATTTTATTTTTTCTGGGGATATTTATTTTGAGGTACTTTTGCCAAAATAACTTTTCAAAGGAGTCTTTTCCGAACACCGTGTGTAATAACATAGCAAATTTTCATAACGATAGTAGTTTACGAGATAATTATAGATGCTCATTTATCCATATTTTCAATCAGAATTACCGGGAATCGTTGGGATCCTACTCTATATAATGAAAGCCTGAATAATAAAAAAAAAAACTTAATTATTGCAAAACCCACAAAAAATATTTACCAGAGTGGACAATAACACCAATCCATTAATTGAGATTAAACTAGACAATTTTCCCCTTACAGTTCATAATTTAGCGTTATTCACCCAAGGTTGATATGATTTTTTCGCTTCATTGTCTTGGTCCTAATCTTATGACGGAAGTATTAAAATCATTTTCAAAAGCCTACTTTATTAATCAAAATTGTTTGGAAATAAGTGTAATACATAATGTATCACTTTAGTTATGTATACATTTTAATTGCACATTATCTACACGTTTCCAAAATCATTATAATATCATAGATTTTTACCCTAACAAGCTAGCGTAGCTCATCTGAGTATTGTAAAGCACATGAGGGCTATCTGTCGGAAAGAAAAGAAGCTCTCATGAAGGACGTTCTAAGAGAAAAACTTTCGTATTCAAGTTTTAAATGTGAAAAAATCAACTATGCAGCCAACCCATCAGCGTAGTGACGAAACTGGGTCACGCTCCCAGTATTCAGCGATCTTACCTCGGCCACTGATGAGTCTCATGCTTTACAAGAAACAAGCAGTGAACAGTGTGTTCACAAGTTGGAATCATTTGCGAAACTTTTGATCAAATGAAAGACAAGACGAAATAAAAAAATAAATGGCAGAATGTAAAGCCTACTTTTGATCTTCCTGGCAGACTCATTTTGAAGATTTTTATGCAAAAGTTTTTCTCTTAGTGTGATAGTGGCTGTGACATCTGCTCCACAATACATATATAAATAAAGATAGACAAAAGTACGTAACTAATTAAAGCCTCATCATTCAGATATTTAAAAGTGTTGGGTTAATTAAAAAAATAATGTACTACTTGATATGGATAGCCAAAAACCTTGCTGCTGAACTACTGTATTTGTGAACTCTTTCCATTTTTATTCTGATGAGTCGCATCTCTCTCCTTGTATATTACTTTTTACTGTCTATTGTAGATATTTTAGTATAATTATTTGAGATTTATTTACGATCTGACATTTAATTTAACGATGATTTTATTTGGCTCAGAGACACTTAAAAATAACTAAATAATTTATTACGACTTTAGAAACTCTGTTTACCAATTTTTCTCAGTAAAAATATTAACATTCGTCAAATGAAACTAGACCTCGAGATTAATTTTTACTAAATCTTTAATTTGCTTCCAGCACTATGCATATCAAGTGCTCATTACTAGAAAAATTGGCTCCAGATGTACTAAAAATAAATCAAATTGCAAATTTTAGCTAACACCAACTGACAGAAAGCTTCCCATTTAACTATGCAGTGACTAACGGTGTTCAACGAAGAAACGTGTGTTTATCTTTAATTAACATAAACTGCAAAACGTTGTTTGGGCCATCAGGGGAACAAGTGGCTTATGCCTAGAGGAAAGCAATGTTTGCAAATTAGTAGGTAATATGTGTCTAAACCGAAATTATTGGTGACTTCCAAACAACGTCCTTTACAAGATGATTCACTATGTCTTAAGAAAAAACAAGAAATAGTTGAAAACGTTTCAAATAAAAAAATCGAAAAATTAAATGCTCACTAAAGAAAATAAAAATGACTCATATGAGAATGTTAAATACAACGAATCCCCTTTAAAAGCGACCATAAATTTTATACTCCTATACAGCTGGTTGTCTGGTTGAAAGATTTGCCAACACAAATTTCGTGACTATACTGGTCCCTTGTTGAAATGGTCATCTTAGGAAGATGGTTATGTTATAAACTTCCAAGCAATAACTACAGTATTTTCGAATATATATCCGAAAAAAGTTAGTATGATTTTTAAATTACTTATTGTAATAATCGAAATATAAAGAATCCTCTTTACAGCGACCATTCACGATTCCATACTTTTATTTAGTCTGCTGTGGATACGGGTTACTTAGAAAGGTTCTCCTTCGAGGAAAGGAAAGCTTTGGATCGAGTGCTAGTCGAAACAGTTAGCCACTTTAATCCTTGAATGACACTGTAGGCCTCGATGTAACGCATGCATGTACTGCAAGATATATGTAAGGAAATCCCTTGACGATATAAGGGAGAATGCATTATGTGTGACACTGATCGCAGACTCGCTGCGCAACTGATGGGTAGCCAGCGTTGGCGTCCAGTGGCTGTGCAGCTTTGCCTTTTCACTTCATATTGTGTTTAATTCTTACGAAAAGAATTTTCTAAGACAAACTGGCTTCATTTCCTTGAAACAATCAGATATTAAAAACCTGAAAGTATGTTTAGGAATTGGGAATTAGAGTAAAAGCTAGTTCGTAATCTCGCTTTTAGGCAGGAAAATTTTGATTTAGGGACAATGTTCGAAAATTGTCCAGCCATGAAAGCATGAAAGACTTTCTAAAGAAACTTCGTTATATTATATTTGTCGAAACCTGGAATACTACTGCGACACAACTAACAAAGCGAAAGCAACAAATTAATGAAATGAAACGTTAGGTACGAATTAGTTTTGTGTATGCCTAATCGCAGGTTAAGGGATATTAGTCGGAGTTTTTATTTATTAATCTCTTAAATGCGAGTGCGGGGACTAATTTTACGCAGTTTTCCATTTACAATTCGCTGATGCCATTTCAAATAATTCATTTCTTCACTTCAATTTATTTCGTTTTGCGTGTCATTATTAAGCCGACATTCTCCATTTTGCAGAGTTATAGTTTAAAGACCATTCTTTCGCAAATTTTTACCAACATTTGTATTACTTCACGGTTATGTAACGTAAGTGAAGACTTTTTACTTAAACCGGTTAGAATGTGATGTATTTTACGCGTCTAAAATTCATGAAACTATCAAAAGGAGTGATAAAAAAAAAATCTGTCATGAAGTGGATTCTGTTATAATGGTGTGGATATTAGACATACTGACTAGGTCGTTTACCTTTCATACAAGGATTAATACGGCAAAGAAGATAATAACTAGTCTTATTTTCCGTGATTTAAAACCTTGCTTGCAAACTTTTTTGACACACCCTGTGTTTCAGAAATTGTATTGATAATGATGATGTCTGCTCAAGTATCATTAGTCCAATGATGTTACTGTAAGTCATTCAAACACTAATAGGTGCTACAAGTAGTTAAAATAATAGCTGACTCAATATGATAAATCTCGTCACTCATGAATACGTGTGTAAAAAAAGGGGGGAGGGGAACATATTTCTGAACTAGGTTGTTAGATTTAAAATACCTCCAATAAAAGAGGTTAATAGCAAATGTAAATTGTTTTTATAAAAGTAAAGCCCTTTTATAATAGCAAGGTTTAGCTTGAACCAGTGAGTGAGTCTTTTGCTATAAATCAGTCCTTGATGGAAAGATTAGCATAAAGCAATAACTGAACTATTTATGCAGTTCATTTCTTCATTTCATACGTATTATGTTTTGTATTAAATTTATTATCTTCAAAAATTAAATTGGCCTCTCCTTTTTTTTTTTTTTTTTTTTTTTTTTTTTGACCCTTTGGAGAGATGGATAAATTTCCATGAATGCAATTACGGAAAAAGTACGTGACTTGTACTTGTTGGTGCAATATGAATGAAAACTGAATAGTTGTATGAAATGATAAAATTTTTTCTTGGTCATTGCAATATTACTTTCATGGCTATTGCTTTAATTACATTTTTACTTTTTTTGTTATGTACTTTATATTACACCAATCTTTGCTCGTTACTATTTCTTTTTGTTTTGAAAATCAAGTTTATTTTGAAATCATTTTTTTGAAATGTTTTCTTCATTTATTCAATGTACAGAGTTTGAAATACGAAAAGTAAAAAAAAAATCGTTTCTGATGAATATATGTGCACTTTTTTTTTAATTTTTTAACTTTATTAATTGATTTGATACCACTTTCAAGAAGTGTAATAATTAAGTTTAAGAACGTGATTTTATAGTGCATTTTCAATCGAAAAAGAATTTTTTCATTATTATTGCTAATATTTTCTTAAATCGAAGCATTCCGTTTAGTTTCGAGCTCAGCCGAATGATTATGACTACCTTGAATGCTAGGCCGATGATGAATTTCACTAGTAAGTAGTTGTTGCATGCAGAGGTAAATGTAAATACTTTAGGATAGCATTACAAGGTCGGGTAGTTACATAATATGTATACTGAAAAATGTATTGTATTAATTTTGAATTTATATTTTGTGATATCACAAGCAAGTTTATCATTACCATTGTAAATGCTAAAAATCATGAAAAAAAAAAAGAATGAGCATGCAGAAATTATCTTTTTAAAGTTACGGTTTATATGTGATTAGATGAAAATTGATATTATAAGCGCCATTCAGTCTGGGCTTGTTGTATTTAACGACTGCATCAAGAGGTAAGTTTTTCGCTCTTATATTAGTAAAGGTGTCATAGGAAACCACTTAATAAAAGGTAAGTTAGAGTAGATATTAAAAAAGGATCAGTGTTCTTACGTAAGTCGTTTTGATGCTATCAGCGTTTGAGTTTTATTATTGTTATGTGAATTATTATGTGATAGTGTAATAATGTGAATTGTTTGAATGTATATAAAACATAATGTTTTTGGAATATGAAGATACAAAATAATAAATGCTTCTTGAGCATGAGTATTTGTATTATGATATTATTATACTTCTTCACATTGTAATTTTTTTCCAATTATTTCAGCAAATTTTTCAGCTAAGGCAGGATTTGACAGCGTTACTTTGAAACACAGTTTCACCTAAATAAAGAAAACCTTCACTTTTCTTTTTGGTGTTCTCTCTTTTTTTTGGGGGGGGGGGG
>KK118905.1:118441-192962 GCA_000611955.2 Stegodyphus mimosarum
TGTTGTGGTTTGAAAGTTATATGAAAATGTTGACTCTTTTTTTAATTTTGAAAATTGTAACTATATAATTGGAAAACTGGGCTTTAATATAACTGCATTAATTCATTTTAATGCGAATAGTCTGTTTAAAATTTCTTGTTAATCTGGTAATACTGTTTGGATATGTTTATTCTTTGTCAATTCTGCTTTTCTATATGATTTAAAGGAATTTGTTATGAAGGTAAAGCATTTTAAATCATACCGATTATTTTCTGAAATTTTTTGTAAAATAGATTTACATTCGTATGCGCCAATAATCAGCAGCCCACCTCCCAGAAAAACCTCTAAAATTTCTGTTCGAAATCAAATATCTGTGATGAGTTTATTATAAACTCAGGGCTGCTTTTTGGCCATTAATAATGTATTGCATTAAGAAAAATGCTGTGTCCGCAACAAAAATTTCAAAGTTATATTAAATATTTTACCATTAATATATTAAACCATTTTGGTACCTCTTCCCTTCATTAATGCATGAAATCTGCAAAGAACAGCGCGAGTTATTTTGTATAGATTTTCATTTACAGCAAAACACCGTACAAAAAGTTTCACATCTAACGTTTATATTGTTAAAATTAGCAGAACTGCATAATAAAGGAAATTAAATAGTGAGTGAATATGATTAACCTTAGGATTGCTGGAGAGAGAAAGAATAAAAAATAGATAATTTTAGAAAGTTAATATGTTTTTGTACATATTAAATATTATTTATACATGCTAAGTCAACTGACTTGAGATTCTTTTTTTTGTATCATTTGATATGAATACATATATCTTCCCCATTGTTATGCTTATATCTCAATATGCAAAGGATTTACTGTGCAAAAGCATTTTGTAAAGTTTCCATTGTGTTGTCAAAAGGGAAACACTACAATATTTATTTATACGTCTTCTTTATAAAAAGTATTAATATCCCAACTTCCTTTTAAAATTTAGATTAATAATTGCAGATCTGTAAGTTCAGAGCTCTGAGTTTAAAAATGCAAATACGTCGGCATCCATGCGTGAACGCATGTTTTGTCTGCATTTAATGACTTGTCTAGTCGAAAGGCTTCGTTATACTATATCTTAGGGGGGGGTGAGAAGTATTTTTGGTGGATGTCTAACGAATGGAACATTAATGAGATAAGTATCATACGCAATTTATTTTTTAGGTCGTTGTTTGTCTGCTAAGAACAAAGAATGTTTGAGAACGCAGATTTGTGTTTGGAATAATTAAAATTATCACCTTCAGTTCATGTAAATTGAAAAGTAATTTGTTCCTTAGTGCGATGCATTTTTAACACCTTCTATTCTGATGTTCAATTCTTGTGTTCAAACTTTTTATTTCCATGACCGAAACTCTCTTGAATCGTCTGTCGACATAGTCATCGCCGTAAAATTTTAGGAAAAAAAAAAAAATAGTGGAGACACGGCTAAAAAATGAAGAAGCACGGCCGACGCATGAATTTAACGAATTATTTATACGCATGAAGAGAAGATATTCTCTACCCCTTAAAATAAAGGAAGACATTTTTAAAGAAGAGACATTCTCTGCCACTTGAAATATTATGGGAGCATGTTCTACCACTTTTTGTTCTTACACCTTTGAAAGTAGAGCCTTGAACAAAAACCACCATTAACTTTCAAGAGGGCAGTATCATGATTGGAATTACAAATTTCTATCACCTTATCTGTCAAGTTTTTTGGATGATTACGTGCCAGCTTGAGTTTTACAAATTTCTCGGCTTCAAATTAGCCCCAAAAAAGCGAATTTTGGCAGAATTTCTAAAATCTTAGGAACACGAGAAAATCTTGGCAAGTATTCAAAATAAAATATTTCTGTTATAAGAAGTCTGCAATATCTCCTTTTAATTTGGCGTTTCCTTTGGGTAGTACTTCAGACCTCTCGATATGCATCAGCTTTAAGCAGGGCCGAATTAGCCATTTGTGCATTTTACTCCTTCTGGTTTAGCTGCATTATTTCGTGATAAAACCAGTAATGGAAATTTTTTGTGATGTCCTCTTTCGTTGATTTCTTAATGACTTTTTTGTGGTACCCTCTTCCTTTGATGCCCTAAGCATGTGCTTATTTTGTTTAGTGGTTAAATCCAGCTCTAGCTTTAAGGTACTTCTCTGTTACCGTGCGTCTGTGGAAGTGGTAGCTTGTTTGTAGGTCTATGCGCTTATTAGAAAAGATTATAATCACCTGTAAACAGCAGAACTTTACAGGTTAAACCTAAACAGTGAAGTTTTGATAATAAATGGCTATACTTGGTATTTATCTAAAACTGTAGTGATAATGCCTTGTGATTATATTGATGATCCTACTGATAAGCTTATCAAGTTTACTGGCATCTCTGCTTGCTTTATATTATCTGAAAAGTTAGTATCTCTGTGGCTACGAAGTTTTAACTCATAACCTAATAATTAAAACTTCACGAAATTTAAAATCAAGCGAACAAACAGTAATCGCGGAATTTATGCTTACAAACTAAAGCAATACCCCACGATTAACTGCAAAAGAGCGCGCAACGAAATACTTTCTATTAAATGCGTATTATAGCTTTCCTACTTAAAAATAAATCCTAAGGATATTCCTATCCGCCATTATTTGTTCGTGCTAGAGTAATTAATTCCAGTGAGTTGACTGTTTGACCACCCCTAACGCAACTTTCGTTGGCACTCTGCCAAAGGGCTTTCACTCGACTTTAGTTAGCTAAAAAAAACCTAGCAATGAGGCGTAATGTGGTCACTCAATGGATCGTACATTTTTCTCACAAATCGCACCTCATCTACTAGCGTATTACGTAAATAAACTTCCCCGAAGAGCGAATGCATGTGTTTATTTATTTATTTTTATGATTGTGCTGACATTCATGATCGAAATGTAAATGAAATTAAATAGATTAGGAAATGTTTGGCCCATCTCTCAGTTTACGTACGAAAAATTACCTTCTCTTTTTTAAGCTATCAACCAGAAATGTGAAAACGAGATCTTGGCTAGTAATTGGTAGAATTACAAGATATTAATTATGTAGTTATAATATTTTATTATATGGTGTTTTATTTAACGCGGCATTTACAGAGATTAATCAATCATGTTAGGAGGCTGCACTTAATATAGTCTGCGGATTATATTAATTGGAAGGTGAAACACTTCGCTGTTCCTTTAGTCAAAAAATACAACTCGACGAAGCTAAAAATAAACCATTCAATTTATAGAGAAGTTCTCGTGCTAATTTCTTGTATTGAAACGCTGTTTGTCCTTCTATCAGGTATTGTATGAACAGTTGCGATAAGCAGTTTGCAAAACTGTCTCTAGTCTTTTAACTTTGCGGAACAGAGCACTGTGCCATTCGTCACCTCAAAGGGTTGTGTTGGGAGGGGAGAAGAACTTTCACCCAAGTTCGCCGCAATCGAGTGGAAAGATACGCGATCTTGTAAACCTGTTCAGAATATTAAACATCTCTTAATCGGTCATTTATGAAGCCGCCTCAGTAATTTTATCTTCATTGTTCCCAGAGTTATTCAGTGTCAGAGCAGCAAGCTTTTGACTTCCAAACCGGATGTTATTCTGTTGCGATCCTCTCATAGAGCTTGAAATATTTTTTCGCTCTACGTCATCCTATTTGTAATACTTTTCAGAGCTGTAGGAGAGGGGAGGGAAAGTTTGAGAACTAATTTTGATTCACTTCCCTCGTATGACGTCATTTACGTTCATGAAAGGGTAAAAAGTAAGGTGTGACCAGTTTTCCTGTCGTGGTCATGGATCAGTGTCAGTTACTGCAGTCGTTAAAATATTAAGAAAATAAATTTCTTTGTTCAGCTTAGTATCAGTTATTGGAATTTTGCTTAGAAATAAATTTTATTAATCTATCTAAGAAACAAATATTTATAGCACGTTTTAGTATCAGCTGTTGCAATTCTAGGTATATACAAATATTGTTAAGTCGTGTATTGACGAAGAATTCTTCGTCAGTGTCGGTTGCTGTAATTTTGCTTACATATAATTAAATTGTTAAATGGATGCAAAACTCTATAACACCGTTCAGTGTGAGTTGCGCAGTTCTGACTATAACAATTATTGTTAACTGATGAGCTACAAAATTAGCTGAGTATCAGTAAATAAAGAAAAATTTATAGTGCAGTTATTATTTCTTGATGGCATTTATTATACATAGACTCAAAATTTAGTAAATTTAAGCTCGCATGTAAGTAAAAATAAAGTAAAAAATAAAACCTGGAATTTGCTAAATCATTTTAATTTTTAATTAGAAAAAAAATTGTAGTTTGTAACGGGTATATTTACTAATACCTTCTCTTTTGACGCACTTAGAGGGCGCTACATTTTAGCTTGCTAGCGCCACTCCCATGATCCTCTGGGAGCGCAATAATAATAATGTAGTTCGTAGCGATCAGTCATGTTTTGTTCAGTGTAATTTTGTTTCTTTTGTTATGTCCGTGTGTTATAATGTTTTGTAAATGTGGAGCTTCAAATCTAATTAAATATATCTGCTCTTAAGCATGGTTATTTTCATTTGCTGCAATGTTTACCAAGAGTCTCGTCACAACACAACGGGCATAAATGGCGCCCAACTCCTCTACGAACCAAAAACGAAAGCGTGTCAGCAGCCGGTCCTGGCTTTGTTTCCAGCACTGGATAATGTGCTTCTTGTGAGTTCCTTCTCCAATAATTTGAATCTGCAAGCTGCCCTAGCTGATATTCATTCACCCTGCATTGGATATATTCTACTTGCGTGGAACGTGTCATCCCGACACTTGAAATCGAACGTGTCTTCGCAACTACAGTGTTGTGTGTGCGTTTATGTTATATCTTCGCTTCATCATTGAAAGTTATTTATCCGATGCCTTTCTCCGCTCCATGTGTATTTTATAAAAGTGCTAAGTTACAAGTTTATAATCAACAGTAAAGAAAATTTGAATTTGTGTGCCACGTTCGCAAATGGTATATTTTTATTTCTTTTTTTCTGTTTACATTAAAAAAAAAATTTGTGCATTCTTTTGATACATCGTCGTGTTTCAGTTCAGAATTATCAAGTTAAAGAATAATACAATTATTTCTTTTTACAAAATCCTCAATTGTGAAAAACAAACGTGCAGACATCCAGTCTGTGATACAACGCCATTTCTAAGTGGAATAGAATTTATTGCTTCCTGCCAGTCAATTCAAAAGTACTTTGGATTCATTTTAGTTTCGATTCTTCGTATGACTCGGTCCAATCAAAATGAAAATATTGTTGGTGATATAAACATACTTAGTGTCGTAAATCAGAAAAGTGATCTTTTGATTATTAATTTTTTTGCTAGTTCATCGTTCAGAACGTAAGTGATTAAATGATGTGTTTATTATTGTTCCCTTTCATGTGATTTAAGTAAGTTTATTGAAAGGGCAGAGTAACTAATTTGATTTCCTTTTGGTTAAAACTATGGTTGGTGAAATTACTTTGATATTTTTTTCTTTTCTTTATAGAAGTATTTGGTTTCATGATGAAATATATATGCATCAAAGTGTTTAGAATATAAGTAAATTTTCCATTGCTGCAAGTATATATATTTATATTCTCTATTTCTTTTTGTGTTCTTTAAACAGGTGATTATTATTTCTGTGTATGGTATTTTTTTTTTGTTGGATCCAACGCATTTTCATAAGTATTGGGTAATTACTATTTTCTATGTAAGTTTTATTGTATGCTGTGTTCTTAAAAATTATTTTAGAAAGGATCGACGATTCGGAATGAAATATTCTAATTAAGAATCATTTCTGTTACACAGTCTAAATGGTATAAAGGGTACAACTTTATATTTGATTCTCAGAATGTTAGTTGAAAGTATATTTAAATAATTTATGGTTTTGATTATTGAGGGTGTTCTATATATAAGTATATGTATAATATTTTTAAAACAGTTTGCTAAGTCATCGTAATTATTGCATTCTAATTATTTCAAAAGCTTGTGAATAATATTGGTTGTAGAGTGTGTATACATTTCAGATGCAGAACCTGGTAAGTTCTTATAACTGGTTAAAATCTCTTGCTATATGTACATATTTCTCCAAACATTTATTAAGGTGATGGTAATTTTTTAAATATTTTCTCAGAAATATTGTTGGATTTTAATTCTTGATTATTATATATTTTTCTGAATGCTTATATTATTGACTAAATTATCTTCAAAAGAGAAGGTAGGGGTATAACTTTATTCACATTCAGATTTTCTTCCGTAAATTATAATTTTATTTCACTAATATTTAAACAAAAATGTCGTTTCTCACCAAGGGTAAGAAAATTGATCTCTATAACTTAGCATTAGAATTACGCATCGAAGCTACATCTAATGATAGAATAATTGATTTGCATGATAAAATTACTAAATCTGCGGTCTTTAAGGATGCTGAACAATTCGTGAAAGATACGTTTAATAATATTGTAGATGATCGGAAAAATTTGGAAGAAGCAGAAGTAAAGAAATTAGAAAGAGAAAACCAAGAAAAGGAAAACCTGCGCCTAGCTGAGGAAAGAGCATTTGAGCTTGAAAAGCTTAGACTCCAAAATACAAAACTGTCAGACAGTAACCAAATTGATTCTACTCCAATGCGATTTGATTTAAAAACTGTCCTACCTACGTTTTGTCCTGATACAGATGATATGTCTTTATTTTTAACCATGTTTGAAAGACAGATGAAACTTTTAAATGTGTCTACAGACCACTGGGTATCACATTTAGCTGGAATACTTACAAGTGATATAGGTAAATTAATAGCAAGAGAACCCGAAGAAATGTTTAAAAACTACACCCACATTCGTACTATATTGCTACAAAGGTTTAAGCTGACAGCCGACCGATTCAGACTTCTTTTTAGTCGGCATCAGAAACGTGATCATTCCACTTGGAAAGATTTCTATTTCGAGCTTCGAACGTACTTTGAAGGTTGGCTCAATGAGTTAGAAGTTACTTCATTTGACCAATTAAAACAGCTAATCCTCGCTGATCAAATTAAGAAAAGATGTCCTCCGGAATATAAAAATCATTATTTACATAGTTGGGAAACACTCAATGATCCTGTCATATTAGCCGAAAGGTTGGACTTGTATGAAAACATAAAACCACCTTATCAAAAAGTAGCGAAACCCCTCAAATCACAGGAATTGCACAAACCGAAATTCCCTAGAAATGCAGGTGGCCAGGACCTTAAGAAATCTCCTTTCAATAAATTTGAGAAGAAAGATCCTCCGAGTTTTCACAAAAATACTATTCCTAACCCAAGTTATATGCCTTCACGAAACGTGGAAAATTCTGTTTACTGTTATGGTTGTGGCTATCCAGGATTCATAAAATCGAAATGTCCAAAATGTTCTCCAAAGAAGGACAGTACGCATGTCAATGCAATACAAATGTTTACTTGTTTCACCTCTCCCGTAACTTTACTTGATATCGAAGTATATGAAGCTACAGGAACAGTCTGTGCTGACACAGGAGCCAATCAGTCAGTCGGTGGAGAGCTAATGTTTAATTTTTTAACGAGGCGAGGACAAAAGTTCACGGAAGTTGATCTTGCTATCTGTCTGGCAGACGGTCAGCAATCCACGTCAGTCGTTCTTAAAGCTACAGTGCCGATCACAGTGCATGGCCGGACCTTCCACACGGATTTACATTTTCTACCCCGTGCCAAAGGTAATCGTACTCTCCTAGGAATTGACTTTTTAAGGAAATCAGGAATTGTAATGGACGTGCGAAACAATTTCTGGTATTTTGGTGATACACCAAGTTGTAGAATACCTTTTGCAAAAGATATTCCCTCACCAACAAGTTGTAATCCTATCGAAATAAATACTAGTCCTTGTCCGACAAATTCACTTACAAGTGATGTTTCAGTGCAAAACAATCCTGTTATACCTGAAACTAAAATTCTTTTTTTACGCGAAGACGAAGGTCAGAACCTTGTTGCAGAAAATAAAAATCGCTTAGCTGCTTTGCTTAATGAAAATGAGGATATTTTTCGACTAGGGGGAGAACCAACTCCTTATGTCAAACACTTTATTAACACAGGTGACCACCCACCGGTTGCATCTCAACCTTATAGATTATCCCCAAAAAAGAAAGAGCTCTTACGAAAAGAAATTGACGAACTTTTAGCCAATGATGTTATAGAAGAGTGTGAATCACCATATGCAGCACCGGTAGTTCTAGTGCCTAAGCCAAATGGAGCTATTCGTTTGTGTATTGATTATCGGAAGCTGAATGCTATAACAATACCTGACAAGTATCCACTTCCTGTTATGGATACACTTTTACACGATGCAAGATCCACTGCCTATATGTCTACCCTTGACTTAAAGAGTGGATATCACCAAATTGAAGTCAATCCCACTGATAAAGATAAAACTGCATTTGTATGTCCTTTTGGTACGTTTCGATATAAAAGAATGCCTTTTGGTCTCAGAAACGCTCCAGCAACTTTTCAACGCCTTATGGACCAGTTCCGAAACGGATTACCTACTGTAAATATTCTGGTTTATTTAGATGATATTTTTGTACTGTCCGAAACTTTTGAACAACATATTCAAGACTTAAATTTGGTTTTCGAAAGACTTCGAAAGTTTAAGTTATGTGTTAATAGAGAGAAATGTAAATTCGCATGCTCTCGTGTGAAATATCTGGGGTTGTGGATAACACCTAAAGGAATAGAAGTAGATCAAGACAAAGTTGCAGCAATACAAAACATTCCTTCTCCAAGAAATGTTAAACAGTTACAATCATTTTTGCAGACCTGTTCGTGGTACAGGAAATTCATCCCGAATTTTTCCGATATTGCTAGACCCCTTAGCAATTTGACAAAAAAGAATGTTGTTTGGAGATGGAGTGAACAAGAGCAACGAGCCTTTCAAACTCTTAAGCAATGTTTGGTAACTCCACCAGTATTGAAACAAGTTGATCCTACGAAGCCCTTTATCATCCGGACGGATGCTAGCGGTTACGCTTTAGGTGCAGTTCTTCTGCAGGGAGAAAGTACCGCCGATGAAAGACCAATAGAATATGCCAGTAGACTCTTAAGCTCTGCTGAAAGAAATTACTCGACAACTGAGAGAGAAGCTTTGGCTGTTGTCTGGGCTTTGAACAAATTTCGAGGATATATTGAGGGTGCAGATATTACAGTAGCATCCGACCACCAACCATTAAAGTGGTTAATGACTTTATCGTCACCCACTGGCAGGTTAGCCAGATGGGCACTTCAGATCCAAAGTTTCAATTTGAAAATCGATTATTTTCCAGGCAAGTGTAACGTTGTGGCCGACATGCTTTCGCGACCTGAGTGCCACGACAAAGAACCTTGTGAATTACAAACTATTGTTATTGATGTCCCATCAAGAACAGCTGCTGCCCTTAGGACGGAACAGTTAAAAGATCTTGAACTAAAGAAGATCATAGATTGTTTTGAAGATATCAACAAAAGTGTTGATTTCGCAAATTGGACGGAACGAGGGTACGTCTTAAATCAAGGAGTACTCTACCGCTTCTCTCCACACTCTGAAGTGGAAGAGGCTCAACTAGTCGTCCCATCCCATGAAAGAGAACAAATTTTAAAATTACATCATGATGCACCCACAGCTGCACATTATGGAGCTGATGGAACCTTTTCTCGAATATCATCCAGATATTATTGGACAGGTATGAGAAAATATATTACCGATTATGTAAAAAATTGTGTAGAATGTATCAGATATAAGGCAACGAACCAGAAACCTGCTGGTCTGTTACAGACACCTGTACCTGCTCAACGTTTTGAAAGCATAGCTGTTGATCTTTTTGGGCCCTTACCAAAAACGAGTGACGGCATGAAGTGGATCTTCATTGTTGAAGATTGCACAACAAAATGGGTAGAGTTATTCCCATTAAAGGAAGCTACTGCTAAAGAATGTGCCTTAACACTACTCAATGAAGTCTTCTTAAGATACGGATTACCACGACGCCTAATAAGTGACAATGGTACTCAGTTTGTTAGTGCAATCATGCAACAGTTGTGTTTTGTACTAAACATCAATCAAAGTCTAATTCCAGTTTACCATCCGCAGGCAAATCCTGTTGAACGTAAAAACAGAGATTTGAAACCTCGTTTGGCACTCATGGTTGGTAACAACCATACATTGTGGACTGAGCAATTACCTGCTATTAGATTTGCAATGAACACTGCAAAATGTGAAAGTACTGGATGCACTGCAGCTTATCTCAACTTTGCCAGAGAATTAAGAACTGTAGACGATGTTACTTCTGACCTGCGAGCTGTTATTCATAATGACAATTTTGTTCCAGAATTTACTCCTTACTTAAAACGTTTTGAAAGGAATATGTCACAAATTAAAGAAAATATCGAGAAAAGTCAAGATCGTCGAAAAGCATATGCAGACAAATTACGTAAACCAAGCCCTAAGTATAAACCTAATGATTTGGTTTGGGTAAAACTTCATCCATTAAGTAAAGCAAACCAAAGCAAAACTGCAAAGTTCATGCCAAGGAAAGATGGTCCTTATATCATTCTGTCCCAGAAATCACCTTCATCATTCGTCATAGCTAGTTGTGACAAACCTAATGAACCTATAGGTGTATATCATGCATCAGCTCTTACACCTTTTCAAAATGTCACACAGAACCAATCTCCTGTAATGCCTTTAAGGAGACGTGGTAGACCTCCAAAACCAACTTCTAACGATAATGAAAATCCTAGGAAAGACGAAAAATTACCCAGAATTACACCACCACGCCGGGACGGTCGTAGGAGGTGTAGGGGGAGGATGTAACGGGTATATTTACTAATACCTTCTCTTTTGACGCACTTAGAGGGCGCTACATTTTAGCCTGCTAGCGCCACTCCCATGATCCTCTGGGAGCGCAATAATAATAATGTAGTTCGTAGCGATCAGTCATGTTTTGTTCAGTGTAATTTTGTTTCTTTTGTTATGTCCGTGTGTTATAATGTTTTGTAAATGTGGAGCTTCAAATCTAATTAAATATATCTGCTCTTAAGCATGGTTATTTTCATTTGCTGCAATGTTTACCAAGAGTCTCGTCACAACACAACGGGCATAAGTTCATAATAGGAAATACTAAGCACAATCTCTCTTTTGCTTAAACAAACAAAAACCCATAAAATATTTCTGCTGTATGATATTATATTTATGCCCTTTTATTAAAACAAAAGTTTGTCACCTTCCCGAAGTTGTAAAAAGGGGAGAGTGACATTAATTTTGTCACACAAAATATGCCCTTGAACATTTTTTTCAACACATTTTCATGAATTCGCTTTTAAAAAGTGAGAATTATGATTTATGCTGCGGCGAGGTAACTGTCTAAAGCTATTAGCCTTTTTTGGAGCAGTAATTTTGAAAATCAGCTATGGGTGCCAGAAGCATATAAGCACTCTGTACCGCGCCACGCACATAGGGAAAATCCCTCCTTGTGATTGGATATGGCTTCCGATGACATCATTTCATCTACGCTTAGAAACGCCTTGCTTTGCTTGGGTTCGAGGGTACAACTCCATATCATTTGTTTATATTTTGAGAACAGTACCGAAAAGATTGTTAATTGTATTTTTAGTTTAAAACCCTTCATATTAAAAGTGTTGCGATTATTAATTCATTATTTCATGTTCATTATATATCCGTTCTCCGTAGATGCAATCTCCGAAAGCCTGAGATAAGTCAATTTTCTGAAATAGTAAAAACGACGTTCGCAGCTAATATAGTACACAGAATATTCACAATAATTTTAATATAATCAGTCTGAAAAAGCAAAATTTATTCCTGAAGTTAGACTAATATAGATTTGGAATAGAGAAATAGAGATACGTATTTTAAATTGAATGATATTACTTTATGAATATAAAGTAATTTCCCATTTTTTGATGTGTAACATCTTTTGTACTTTTACTTATAATTGCGTAATATTGTTTGTCAGAGAAGGAAGTTTCTTATACACGTGCATTAAATTTAACGACAATACTGAATGCCCTTTTTGCTTTCATTTAAGGCAACAAAATATTAAAAATGACACGGACATTAACATGGAAATAACATGACATTTGCAAAGAAAATATTTTCTGCAATGTGAAAGGAACAGAATGCAACAAAATTGCAATAATAATAATAATATATTTGCTAGTACACAGTGCCTTTATGGTTGGATCGAGACCGTCGTGTTTTGATTTTTGCACTAACTTCATAAACTCAGCTGTTTATATAATCTAAGCGCTTAAGTTTGCTTATGATATTAACATCATCTTTGAAAGATTTTATAATTTAATAATGCTATGAAACAGGAAGCCATCTGTAGAACGCTACAGCTAAATCTTTTCGTTTCAAAGAAAACAAACCATAATTTTCACTGTTTCATGTCACTCATGCGCGTCATTCCTCGAAAACAAAAACGTAAGAATCCCATCTAAACGTCATTACGCGAAAAGAAACTGATGTCATCGGAAAGTATGTCCAATCACAAGTACGGATTGTTCCCTATACGCATGGCGCAGTACAGAATGCTTATATGCGCCCGGGATACATGTTGTCGCCAAATGTGGGGAGTTTTTCTGTTGGATGTTTTAGTTGAAATTTTATTTGTATGGCAGCCCTTTTACGTGGAAACGTTTGTGAGGAGAAAAAAAAAAAAATGTGGTTGTATTTCGTCGTGGTGGTGGTTTCGTTACTTGTTGAATAATGGCTTACAGTCCCATAAAGAAAGTGTGCAGGTATGTCAGCTACGTGTTTTAGAGTATATTTAAGCTAAATTTAGTTCGACAAGGTATGTTGTTTGTGTAGAATAAAAATGACGCTTTCCATCTACATGACAAACATTTATTTATGTTATGAAGATGTAGAACAGCAGAGTAGAAACATATGCCGAAGAGCCCGGGTTCGAATCCCGGAGAAGGCATGCATGTTTGTAAATGTATAGTGTCGGTGCAGCATGGCTGCACTCTAAATTTGTTTTTTCCGAAAGCCCTCTCGTGTGGTTTGGTGTAAGGGAGAGGGTTGGGAGACCCTCGCACCCGTCCCCCTCCTGGGTGCTCTCCATCAAAATAAAATTGGGGGCGGAACTGAGCCAAATTGCTCTGTCACCTGTAAGGTGCTCAAGGCTCTTGCCAACGACAGGCGTAATCTTGCGCTCCTTGCCAAGAGGAATTTCTTGGGCTTGGGCTGACTATACCTCAGACAAATGAGCATATGCAACAACACAACAACATGACTTTCCTTAGCATTGGGTCAAAGGAATTCTTTTTACAAAGGAATACTTCGACCGAATATATATATATATATATATCTTATGTCAGAAATTGTGGCCATGGCTTCAATTAATGTGATGCTTTTAGCTGTTTCTCAGTATCTGAATGGAGAAGGTATGGTAATACTTCTTCATGCTGGTTGCTTCTACAGAGTTGTATATTAAATGATTATTCTATTCTTTTTATTAGGCAGTCCCGAGGAGGTAAATCCTCGCATGTTTAGCCGTCATAAATTACTAGCTCCTCTTTCTGTTGCTTGAATTGGTATATCCATTCCTCCCTGAGCGTGGCAACGAAAGGAAAGGTAGTTTTTATGCTTATTTTGACAATGCATCCACCACCTGGAACAAGTGAAGCAAAAGAACTTATTTCCAGAATCGCAGTTCATTCGACAGTTGGATCGCAGGAAAAAGACGAAAAATCAGAAAATTTACAATTCGAAAGATAATACCGAAGGAGGTTTACGTCATTCCTGTCACAATGGCGGAAGATTTTCTTCCTTCTTTTTTGCTGCTCCAGTCCGACACAGAATGTGAGAATGAAACAAGGAGAGACTTTTTACCTTCCACCCATCCTTATTATGCCCCTGGAATGGAGAGTTTTTGCATCCAGTTTCATCCAGCCTTCATCCCAACACCGAGAAGCTTTTTACCCGAATCCTCTTTTTTAATATCTTATTCCAGAATGTGTGGCGATAGCTAAAATATGAATTTCTCCTCCTCCCACCGCACGTGAATATTGCAAGGCTTGATGTTGTATTTCTGTACCTTTGGGGCGGAATGCTACTAAAATACGCTTACTTCGTAGGAGTCAGTCAGTATTAGAAAGTCGACATTTCTGACGTGATCGGCATTTTATTCCGATCTTCTTGCATTTATGATGAAAGGTGGTACTTTTCTTTCTCGGGCAGAAATACTGATTTGCTAAACTTTAATGGTTTCTTTCATTTTGGCCCCGAAGATGAGGATAGAGGCGTATTTCCTTAGAATCTTTTCACTGTATTTGTCGTTCTTTTTCCTTTTTTGAGTGTTGGGTTTTATTATGTTTGTAGCTATTATTATCAAAAAACGTAGCCTGCTAACTAGGAACAAAATGCTGAAATAACTATGTCGCTTGTCAGAGCATTTGAGTTCCGACTTTATTTCAGATCCATTAAACTGCCTTCTATCAATAAAATATTAAATGAAAAAGTGTACCAAGAGTTCCTTATATTGACTGTTAATAGATGACAGTTTGATGCGTCCGTAAAGCTGGAAATGTATCATGCTGTGATCAGTGTCATACTTATTTCAGTACTGAATATATATTTTTCAAATAAAAACTGAAGGAAAGGGGCTTCTTAAACTGAATGCTGAACCATAGGTTCACCATTCAATTTCAGTACATTTATTTTATTTAAAGCGGAGATTATTTTATTTAAAGCGATTTTATTTTTATTTAGAATTTAAAGCGCATATCGGCGTCGTCCTGAAAATTATGTTGCATTAGTCCTGAAAATTGAATTTAAAGCGCATATCGTTTTCAGCCGATACATCCATTACATAGTGCATTTCAGAAAACTTCCATAACGTTGTTGAATACTTTTTATTTTCTTGTCTTGTTTTTTCTTTAAATTGCAATGTACACTCAAATGGAACAAATGTAATGTGTTTTATGAAAGACATTCGACACGTTTTGCATCAACCGTTGCTCGGAAGAAGGAAGATTCGTACTTCCATGAATGTCTCTGCCTGACGAGACTATGTTAAATTTATTTCCATTACAGATACCGCTCGTTATAACGTCCTTTTTGTCTTTAAGACGCGAGGGGTCATTATTTCGAGCGTCAGCTATGCTGTCGGACTAGACTAAGAAGCGAGAGCTAGATCTCCGTCTATATTTCCTTATTCCAATCATTACTTGTTGCATGATATTGCATGATTGATCATTACTTGCTTGTTTCATGCAGTGAAATACACATAAATTACTATGGGAATTACTTTTTGGGAATACACATAAATTAAGTCTTCCTCCCCCCTTCTTCGGTTTTTGTCTCCCTTCCTCTGTCATTACAGTTAGGATATCCGTGCAGCATATTTCGACTTCGTATGTGTGCTGTGTTTTAAATTTTTGTGTCCTTTTTATATTAGAATAATCGCCACTATAGCAGTCGCTGAACTTCAAGAATATCGAATTCTGCCCATGTACTATATTACTGGACAAAATAATCACTGTATGGCCGCGACAGTTATATCAGCCTCTTATTACGCAGGGTGTTCGGAAACGATCGCCCGACTAAATACGGTTGGAACGACTATTAGTGAAGCCATGGTTGGAGTTTAAGATGTGAATCAACTAAGGCTGACTTTCAAATTGCTTTCATTTTAGTCACACACAACTTTTTTTTTTCAATACGCTGCGTAAATTTTAATTCTTATACGGAGCTTTGTTAAAGAGGGAAGAAAGAAATCATTTGCAATCGAAATTCTCGGTAGTATTAGTACTTAACATCTTTTGTGACCGCAATAACAATATTGCTAAAGCCATTAACACATTTAAGATTTCGAATACAGATTTCTAAAAGACACTTTTTTATTAAAATAAAATCTTTCTGTAGACTAAATCAACGGAAAAATTCGTTCATTTAGTCACGTTTAGCAGCAGATGAAATATTTAATAGGAACGTTTTAATCTCTTAAAGGTAAATGGAAATAGATCGTAACATTTCACATTTCAATATCAGGTTCTGATTCTTTTCTTAAGAATTACTACTTTCCGTACAATCTCAGCAGGCCTTCACCCACCTGCCAATTTCCAGGTTCCGAAACTCCTGGACCTGCTGACCGAAATCATCATTCCGAAATTCATTGGAGCTCTATTTTCGCTTCTAAACAATACATGGCACATGACTTGAGTACCACTCCTTCCACCTGCCTTGTAACTAGTGTGTGTGGGGGGGGGGTAGATATCAAGAGGAATGTTTGCCATGTAAAATTCCTTCAACATCCGGTTTTCCTTATAATTAGTATACAACAAGGTATTTTACGTCCCTTAAAATTCTTTTCTCTGCTTTTCAATCATGAAGGTAAGAATTTCTGTGTACATGTTTTCAATCGCTTGTAACATTTCCTCTGCATCTTTATCACGACAATTCATGCGCACATTTGACTTTAGTTCGCAGATGATAAAAGTACCTTTGGGACCTGTTTTTTTTTTTTTTTTTTTTAAAACATTCTAGATTTTCCTACAGAGCTTTCAACCGCGGTATTCTTTCTGCCACTGGATTCTTTGGCGTAGTTTAGAATGTAACTTATCAAAGTTACTTTTCACTCTGCTCGGTGGCATCAGTAACCTGTCCATTCATAGTAAAATAAGACTCATTATTTCATCTTGCAGGAAATGCTTTAACAACAGTACTAGGTTGGAAACTAGGAGTCTCTACAAATGATATCAGAACTTTGCAGCATAGAGAAAAAATATTCAATGCGCTTACCAGCTATATAAAAGCTAACGTATGCTGGTTTTGTGCTTGCTACCCCCCACCCCCCCAAGTTGTAGCTAGAATATCCTCCCAAATTCTCAAAAATAAATCCTGTATTCAGCCAAAAAGTGCTAATGTATTTAGATCAAATTTACTCTAAATTAAACACTTTTAAGTTGTTCTAAAATTTTTTGAAGTTTCTACTGTGCAGTTCTTCTCAATCTCCTCTCTTTAGGAAAAGACAGAAGCCTCAAAAATTTATTTTTCTCTGAACAGTAGTAAATTTAAGTGGGTAAGCCGTGTTTATCCCCTCCCCAAGAAAAAACGCTTTGCTTGATTTTCAAATTGTTCCTAGTTTAAATATAATTATAATTTTCTTTATTGTCTTGATTTATTTTCATATTAAAAGACTAAGTTAGCTGAAAGCAATTAAATTCGTTATTTCTTTTTTGAGGGCATTTGTTGCATAGCCAAGTAAAACTGCTGTTACAGATACTTTCTGAAATAATGCTTTAGCATATTTCACGTTACTGCCTAAAATTAATTACCTCATGCACGATTTTTTTTTTCCATTACAAAAGCTAGATATATTATTTTCACTAAAAAGGCTTTGAAGTTTTTAGTATATTTAAAGGCAGGAAAAACGTTGAATTTTCGGTTTGTTTTATTTAATTAAAGCAAAGTACGCGAGGGCTGTCTGCCTAAGGGGAGGGATGCCTTCGTGGAAGACATTCTGAAGGAAACTGGAACGTATCAACGCTGCACATGGAGAAAGTCACGAAAACGCCTATGCAGTCAGCCCGTTCCCCTGGAATCGAACCTAAAGTCGAATTTCTAGTATTTAGTAACTTTGCCGCTTGGCCGCTGGCTTGCCATCGAGTCTTCGAAAACCTCCTTTTGGTAAATTCGCGGATGTATGGCGTGTATCTACATATATCACCCCCTCCCCCTAAAAGACAGTTACCAGTTTAGAAATCAGGTATTTGTTAAGCTTGCTGTCAGTATGCATTAAAAGATTAAACAGTCAGTCTAGCAGTCATAAATCCATTAATTATTGAAGATCCTTCGAGAAAATTGTTAGTGCTTTAATACGATAAAAATTTGCCTTGTTTTAAATAATTTTAGTAATTTTTTAATTATAATTTTAATACGGATATTTTAATTAATTTTGTGAAATATTTCATTTATGCGTGATTAATTTTCTTCAAGTTATGTTCTCAGTTAGCTGCATCGGGCAAAGTTCTGAATACAAATAAAAACTGTTGAGGATAATGCAAAGAAATGTTTTTAAGTTTTTGTAGTGCAAAGTTTTATATCAACATTTAATAAGTGAATGGGGGGCACTCTAAATATTAGCGATCCGGAAGTCCTTGAGAGTTTGGTAGTAGGAGAAGAGGGATTGGAGACCTCGGACCTCCAAGGGATACTTCCTTCAAAATTGGGGGGTGGGATAAGTAGAAGTCCAACTTCTTTGAGGATCTGGCAACCATTCTTCCATGAAATATGGACTCGGAAAATAACAATTAAATAAACAATATCGAAAATCTTACAGATTATTTAAAGCTGAAGCACATAACATAATTTTACATTTCAGAAAAGCAAAATTAAACAATATTTTAAAATTACACATGGAAACTACGAATTTGTTAGTATGACGACGTACACCTTTGAATGTTTGCTTGTTTATAAGGCTGTCGCCACAGTTTTAAAAAATTAGTTTTATATGTTACCACTGAAGAGCTTAAATCAGTTGTTCTGCAGATTAACTAGGATGATCCGTTAAGGTAAGGAAAATTGTTTCGTTTCTCAAATTACGTAGGTAATCTGCAAATTATTTAGATAATCAGCACAATACCTACTTTACTAGCAACGTTTCTGTGCGCTTAAAATAGCCGCCACATGTACTTTTAAATTGTTGATCGGGCAGGGCTTCAGAAAATGTTACTGCAAATCTAAACGTACCGCAGATAGGTGTGCTTGTCACAAAATCCATTTGCTATGTAATTTAAAGTATCATCAATCTCTAGATTGCACTAATAAGTCAGCATAATTTTATCATATGTTTTGCAAATTCATTTCCTTAATTGTAATAATATTTTAAACCGTTTTATTCTTTGTATTATAGTTTTTTTAATTGATTGATGATTTTAGACATCGAAAAATAATTAAACAACATTATGTTAATTTAAGCGTACAGAAGCGTTGCTGTTGTTCCAGCAAAGATCTTATTTTCAGTTTAACGAGCGCGTAGTAGGCAATGTGCAAATTAATGAGTGCCTAGTAAATAATGTGCAAAGTGGAGAGAGAGGGAAAGAAAATAAAACAAACAAACTTATGAACTTAACGATTCGAAAGCCGTTAATGTGCACATTACATAGGTAAAATGCGGAAAACTCTTGATTCCGCACTTTAACGGAGCAAATCAATTAATCTGCAGATTAGCCTATGTAACGTGCACATTAATGACTTTCGCAATTTAGCAGTAGCATATGCAATGAAGCTTCATAATGTCATGTGTGGACGTAGTCGAACATTTCTTGGGAAATCTTACGAAAGTCTGTAATTCTTCGTCAGCTTCTTTCCACTTACATTTATTGCTCCTCCTTATCTCCCTGCTTTCCCAGTTATACGTCCGATTATTTCGTCGTCATCTTGAGAGTGTGACAGGAACAAAATTGCCTGCTTGCATCCAATCCTGCACCTCCTCTTCACTAACAGTAATCTTCTCAGAACACGTAAGCAAATCCAAGCTGTCTTGAAGAGAGTGAGACATGTGTTAAAACTAAAAGAAATTTTGTCGCTGAGTTCGTCATATAGGAACATAATCACAATTTACACCAACAGCAACGTTATGTTCTTAATATCATTCCAGAGAGACAAAATAAATATGGCGTCCTTCAGTGTGAATGTTTCTGAAAATCGTGGTAAAACGTATAAAGAGGAACCGGTAGCTCATCTTTATATTCTGGGTTATTCCTTCATTCACTGGTTGGATTGGATGAAACTTGATACGTGGTGCAGCATTTAAGTCTTCTGATTGTTAGCCCGTAACATAATTATTTTTATCTCGTTATTTTAATACTAACGGTTAACTACGAGAGATTTTACTGTAGAAAGTAGCTACTTTAAAACTATGTGTACCGTTTTTGAGTAGTTGCAGCAGAAGAACATAATAGTATATGAGAGTAAATATAATATGGCTTCATAACAGGTTTTCCTCTGAAGAAAGTATGATCTAATTACATGTTATTAGGCCTGTTATGGAAGTATTTATTCTCTGCTTAATTTATATAAATGTGAAAGTGATTCAAATTTTTCATGCAAATTTTCCTGTGTCCGAAAAAATATAACACGCGGCTTACCGTATCCCCCCCAAGCGTCTGATTCTGAAAATCTAAAAAAATATTTGCTTAAATTTTCCCTTCCTCACTGCGTTCAGAGAAAGAGCTTCCCTAAATTTTAAAATGGATTCGTCCACGTAGTGATTGTTTTCGTCTTACTGAAAAAGACAAACCTTCGCAAACTACCTGCGAAAGTCACGCGAAACTTTCCCTTCTAACTGCTGAATTTTATGGTAGACTAATTCAAGAACGACTTGTCACGGCGAAGCAAACACGAACTAAAATTCAGTTTACGATTTTGCGGAATCTACATATTTGCCTTCGCTGATTATTTATGGATGATTTGAGGCCTAAAGCGTAGCAGAAACAACAACAAGAACGGTCGAGATTCAAGTTACAAGGAAGTAAAAAGGAAGATATCTTGCTAGATATTGTAATGTTAATATTTTAATGTATTCTTATTGCGATGTAGGTTTCTTTTAAATAAATAATATTGTGATAGCTTCTCGTAGTTTATCCGTGACTACTTTTCATATGTTTTGTACTGTAACCGCATCCTTCGGAAATTAAATTACTCGCATAAATATCCCCTCTGGATTTTCGGACGATAAAATGCGGGGAAATATGGTATTTCTGCAGATCTCTCAATAATTTCTTAAAACACAATGCTAGGTAGCTTTCTTTTTTAAGTATCATTTCTTATTTGTTATGTAATTAAAAGGTAACGTTTTAAGTACTTCTTTATATGCTAAGATAATTGCTGGATTAAGAATTTCGTACAGCAGTGACATAAAATGTTATTTAAAAATACTAAACTCGTATCATAGCTTCCTTTTCAAGCTTTCATTTTTGTGTAGACGTAATTATGTTCTTTAACTTCACGATTATCTTGAAAAGTTACCAAAGAATAATTTCATCCGATTTTTACCTCAGCAGCTTTTTATTATTTATTGTAGGGGAGGGGTGTATATGCACCTCATCAGGATTTTCTGATTCTTTCTTATCGCAGATCATGCCGGATTCTCTCATACTGACCTTCGCGTGACTCGTAATTTCACTTGCAGTTCCTTGGCAACGATTGTATATAACAGTGGCTTTTTAAAGATAAAATATAGAAATTTGTTCCTTTTAATTCTTACTTTTCCTTGAGAAGTATGTGGCCTCATATAAAAGCCTTTCTGACCTGAAGGAAAGGGTAGTTCACTCAAATATGTACCTATGCATTCTTCGTTTTCTTGCAACTAAGAATCCTGTTTTATAGCCTTAATCTACAGAAGGAAGTCAACTTTTGTGCGTAAGAGAACCGACATAAAATACTCACACAAGTTTTTATACTATGTTTCGTTTCGCCTATATTTATGAATGTGTTCCTGTAGTAATAAGCATAGGTTATTGTGCTAATATATATTCCATATTAACTTATGCAATGCTCACTTGTGGCCGAGTGTTAAAGAACGTTGAATACTGGTAGTTCGACCTCAATGTTAAACCCAAGCAAACGGGCTCGCTGCATGGTTGTTTTCATAGTTTTCCACATGTATAATGTGAATACGACCCAGTTTTCCTCAAAGTCCTCCACGAAGGAATCTCTCCTCTTAGGCGGACAACTCTCGTGGCTTCTTCGCCATATTCAAATAACCTACCTTAAGTTGGAATACTGCAAATTGAACAAGTTCGAAATCTAATGCAATACTGCACATGAGACATTTGAAAGTCATTTTTAGCACATTTTGCGGTAAAGTATTTTTATACATAAAATCTAAAATGTTATGGAAATTAATGAGATCGCGAAGCAGTTAAGTTAACCAAAAACAATGACCAGTATCACTGGTATTCTCAATATGTCCTGTTGATGAAATATATACCAATCAAGTATGAAGTATGAAAATATATACCCATCAAGAAGTCCACAATTTGATTATATATTTTACTGATCTCTCTGCAAGCCACATAAAAGGATCGCAGGACCATTAGTTGGCCATGACTGCTAATTAGCAATCAGATAATCTGTTACATCCAACTATATTGCAGTATAAATATTTAATAATTAATTCTTCATTTATACTATGAGCAACAATTCGCTTACCACCGCCCAGACAGTATAGTGGTTAGGGGAGGGGGAGCCTACTGCGATATCGAAGGGCCCGGGTTCGCATCACCGAGAAGGTATGGCTGTAATTGTCCGCCTCTTCATATGAGGTAACGGCGGCCTACCTATTAAGTGCTTTTATTATAAAGGTTAGGTTAGGTTATTCAATTATGGCAAAGCACACGAGGGCTATCTGCCTAAAGGGAGGGATGCCTTCGTGGAGGACTTTCTAAGGGAAACTGGCTCGTATACACGTTACACACGGGGAAAACCACGAAAACGCCCATGCAGCCAGCCCGTTCGCGGGATTCGAACCTCGGACCGAACTACCAGTGTTCAGCGTCTTTACCGCTCGGCCGCTGGTGGGCGCTTTTATTATAAAGTAGTCACCACTTCCGCCCCGGGACAATTCGCTTAACACCAGTTCGTTCTTTCCTGTTTTATCTTGAGCTCAAAAATCGTGTCGATGCATTTTTGTAAGAATTTTTTTTTTTAGTCCAAAGGGGCTTTGTTCCTAAAGCGTTTTTGGTTTCGTTTTGCGATTTCCTGTCGGAAACATTAAAAGTTTGAATCACTTTTCAAACTGTTGCCACAAAATATTGCAACCCTTTATTATATTTAACGAAATTAAATAATGAAGAATCTGCATAAATGTAAGTATATTTCTCCAAATGTGATAAAAACAACGGTACCTAGAGCCATCCAATTTTGAATAAAGTACGTTTCCACCCGAATATGTGCATCGGGAACATTTTTATCTCCAGCACGCGGAACTGTGTATCAGAAATTCTAAAGGTGGACTCATTTTAAAATTATTTTGCGATATTGCTGTTGAACTGAATTTTGTGGTTTAAGTGCAAAGAACATGATATTTAATAAATAAAGGTAGCACACAAAACGTTAAAAATGCCTCTTTGGACGTAATTTAAAATCTGAAACCTTTCAGTTTTTTTTTAAAATTTTATTTATTTTTTTATTTTTCTCAAGTTCTGATACCCTGATAATATACCACAGCTAGATGTGAAGGGCTGATTATAAATAAATAATGAAAGGTAACAGCATTTTTGAAATGACTTTACTAATGTTATGTATTCAGTAATTGCCCATTGGTCAAAGAAGACTTTAAATTTAGGTGAAGAAAGCAGACGCAAGTTCATTCCAGTCGTGGAGAGTGGGGAGGAATAGAGTGTTACCGAAAAATTAAATAATCATATTTTCAAGTAAGATGTATTTGTGACATCGTAACTACTTTCCAGCTGCGCAAAAGCATGTCTGAAATTTCCACAAGCCAGTTAGTTATTCATAAAACCGAGCTATTAAATGTGTAAAATAAAAACTACCTATTTTGACCATTCTCTTCAGCCATCAAAACCGGTGAAAAGGAAACGACATAAACCGATTAACCTTGAAAAGATATTATCAATGAGAAGTCGGTTATTGGCAGAATAAATGTGTGAAATTTCACCTTGATAACCTAGGAATATTTTCTGTGCGCTTACAAGCATTTCTTTATTTCGTGAACGTATAAAAATAGATATATCGACAATTAATTAACATTTATGAATAAAAAATATCACCTATTAATAAACACACAAAATAATTAAAAATGTGAATTAGTGGATTTCATTCGCTGTCACATTTTGACGATAAGGATGCTATATTTTCTTTCGGTGTGAAATCACATCTTCGAATAACACCACGTAAATTCTGAGAAGTTTCCTTCCAAAATTAATAACGGCTTCTTTTGTGTGTGGGGGGAGGGGGTAAGTGACTAAAAATAATTGTTTTTAGAATTAAACTCAAAGGGCAATTTTTTTTAAAAAAAAGCAACTCTGTGGGTTAAAATGAATTGTGTAAAAAGAAAAGACTGAATTTTGCACAATCGCTTTATTATGAGCAGAGAATTATAAAAAAATTTCCTTCTTTCATAAAATTCTATCAAGCAGTTTTATGTTACAGAAGTTTTTGAAGCTGGAAAATGCGTTAATTAAATAGTGAATAAAATTTTACGACCTCGCTTTGTTTCTTGGAAATGATGAATCATGCTTTAGTGATGCTTCTGAAATGTCACAAATAATCTAATATCAGGGAGTTATATCCTCATTGTTATTATTCATTGACTAAGTTATTACCTGCCGCATAATTCCTGTTTAGGCAACCATTCTTTCACAATGAGGGTTATGAGCGTAAGTGAGATAGAAGTTCTTAGGTAAAAGTCACTGATACCTTTTCTTATCACCCCCGTGCTCTTTTCATATGATGAATGAAAGGAAATACTCTGCGCTCTGAATACTTCTGCATTTAGCTTTTATATATATATATATATATAAAAGTTGACTATGTATGTCTTCGTCTTTTCTTTTTATTGCAAGGACATCAAACACGAATTAAAGAAAATTTCCTTGGGAGCGGCTTGACAGCCATGTGTGTGGTCTGATTCTACTTTTCCCCTAACTTTGTACATTTATTATTTTTTATGTCATTCATCGAACAAGGACGTTTAAAAAAACTCATATTATCTTGGATGTTTATGCTAAAAAAAGTCTTAAAACAGTGGCCGTGAAATAAAAGAAGGCGAAATGGGGCCATTCCGAACACCTGGTGTTTGGGATAAAAGTCTGCGTCCATCTTGAGTATCCTTGGCTGCAAGACGAAACAGGTGAAACTGTAGAGCAACATTCCTTGCATCGAACGGCAATTAACCAGAACGAGTTGGCATCCGTAGTTGCACCTGCCGTTCTTGACAGGCTTGGCTTCTTGCTGCGAGCAGAACCATTTTTTTTTTTAAGGTCATTGGGGGTACGTTGTGCTTCATCTGGACTTTTCCTTCAGGGGGGGGGTATTCTTCATTACTTGTGCGCTTGATTCAGTAGTTAGAATGATATCCCTTCATTCATTATCCTGCGTGTGATAAGCAGCTCACTGTTTTTGGAATGGTTATGATTGGTTCAAGTTCATTATGACTGTTTACGTAAGTATGTCTAGTTTATCAAATGCAGCATTGAATTTATGACATCGTAATGGAAATTCTCAGTACTTTACGCGACTTCCCCCCTCTTTCCTGATATCTCTCAGCAGATTTGAGTACTTTTAATTATTTTTCTTCTTGAAATCATTTTTTTGAAAGGAAAATGTGTTGAGTCTAAATGAAATTTTTTCAAATGGTTTGAATAAATAGAGTGTAAATGATTTTTTTTTTTGCAAGTGGTTTGAAGAAATAATTATGAAATGTTCAATATTCATTTACTTCGTTAAAAACGTACGTATTTATAACAAACACGCGCGCTCAAACGGGGGAAAAAAAAAGAAACGGTTACGGTTCCACGGATTTGATAATAAATAACGAACATATAGTTTTAATTGTGAATATTAATTCTGGACTGTCATTTGTAATCGAAAATATTGGCTAAGTTTAAAGCAAGTATTAAGTTAGTTATTACATTTCAACTAAGATAGTTAGTTATCTGTAATTTATATAGATAAATGTTGAACTTCAAAACCTCTTAAAATTTGAAGCAAGATTTCGTAATAATCACAGTTCTACTAGCGGTTTTCAGATAGTTATAAATGAAACAGCTAAATTTATAATATCTACTGCTACTTCACGTACTATCGCAACTATCTTAGTAGAAGTAGCGAAATTTTCAGGAAGTGCCCAACTCTGGAAACCATGCACATAACCATTCCAGCAACCATTCTCATAACACTCGTTTTAGTCAAGCAACGCCACCATTTTCGTATGTGTTCATTTTGTTGTATTCCAAATTCCAACGTTTTTTATACACAAATCGTGATATTTTTTGCTTGAAACTTAGTTTTAAAACATGAACCTGTGGAAGCAAGTAGAAGAAACTACTCTAAAATTTCGCCAGTAATACAGAATTTTGCTAAAATTTCTTTAAAGGGAACAACGCGGAAATGCATTTTCTAGATAGCCGCTGTTGCCGAAGATTATACGAAGCCGAGTCTGTGCATTTCTCTGATATTTTTTAAGTGAAAACAGATCGCTGTGTATTTCGGGAGAAGAATAACGCAGGGAAAGAAAAAAAAAAAGTATAGAAAGATTCGAAAAAAATTGTAAGTGTTTGATTTTTTTTAATGTATGGCATAATCCTTATTTAATAATTCAAATTTGTATTGTAAATTAGTAAAGTATGTTCTCTTTTTCTATGTTGATACTCTTTATCAAACGTACTATAAATATCGATAAAAAAGAAGGCGCGAAAACCACCAGTTTGCACATAAGTAACTTTTAGATTTTCATCCGTAAAAAATCATCAAATTGCGCCAAGGTGGTTGCGATAGTTTGTAAGTACTACTATTTCTATGTTTTCAGTACTGGAATTACTGACGTTTAACGTACACTTATATCTACTAAGGAGGAAAAAGCTGCCATTTTGACATACTTCCAATTTCAGCATTAAATGTTTTAAACAAATTCGTCCCCGCCCCAAGGTGATTAGAATGATGATTTTAAAACAGGTCCAGATTTTCTATCATCAGTGCGTCCACGAGCGGTAAAATTGTTGAACACTGATAGTTCGACCTGGGTTCGAATCCAAGAGAACGAGCTGGCTGCATGGCCCATTTGTATGAGAAAATCTGCGAAGATTTTCTGGGCTGTGTTGTATCATTTACAAATGTCTTTGTAAGACAGATATTTAATTTCCTTATTTTCGCGGTGTTAGACGTAATTAATTATTATGTGTGAGTTTCTCCACATGGCTATATTAAAACGTCTAGGCACAAAATGAGATTTCATTTTCCCTGTAATTTCCCACAAAATTTGAATGGGATTTTATGAAAACAACTTTTCTTACTTTTTTCTCCCTTCTTCCCTAAATGAAGCATTTTTTGAAGCATTCTGAATCATTTTTTTTTCGTTCCAGCTGACTGGTATAACCGGCAAAAAGGGAATGAGGAGAAAGGATGGAGATGAGAAACAATGTAACTGAATTGCCACAAGTTTCGCTTAGTGAGGAAAGCGTTTCGAGGGAGAGTTTTACAGTCATAGTCACGATTATTCATTTAAGCCGAGTACTAGTGCATCAGCAAAAGTCCCATCGTTTCCTGCAACATTAAGAAGGAAAATGTGCCCACTTTCCTGTTTTCTGTTCGATTTCCTTCTCAGTCTCGTTTCCAATTTTATTACAAGTTATTCAAACGCTATTTAATGTTAGATGTAAGTAAACTTTACCACCACGTCTTATTGAGTCGACTTGCGCTTTATTTTCTTAACCACTCGTTGTAAAATTTCTCTAATAATGCACTCGTTTCTATCTTTTTACAATACGTGAAATCGATGTGATTTTTTTTATCATTAAATTAACAGAATAAACATTAGTTGCCAGCTCACGGATGTGATTATTGCAAATTAGAGTAATCCGAAGTCGGAGAGATTGATTACATCATTAACTTGCTTCATTAATTTCCTGAGTTTGAAAGTCAAATTTTCTTAAACTAATCTTTCTAACTGAATTAATTTTTTAGCACTTCTTGTAAACTCTCTCGTGCCATATTGCATTTATTGTTATCGCTTTGCAAACAGTACGCGATTTTATTCATTAAATCAAAAAAAATGAATATTAGGTGCCCGTTCACAAATATAGACATTTCAATTAGGGTAAAAGGAAATAAAAAAAAAGGATTACGGTCTCAGTATATTCAATTTTTAGTCCACGCTTATGTGTGAAACCAGCAGAATTTAAAATTCTGAACATTTTAATAATTTTATTTGCTTTTTATTAACTGCAATAATCGCAATCAAAACTGGGTGTTATTTAACCTGTTTGTTATACGACTTATCTCTGTTGCAAGATTCTGATGCACACTTCATCCCAATGTACGATTAGTCCTCTGCTAACGAACATAATACAGAAGAACTGCTCTGTAAAGTGAAAGTCAGTGTTTATCATTCATGTGTGGTTACTGTAATCAATGAAAAAAAGCTATTTCCTAATTGTAATTGGTAAGGCAGAAATTAATTTCAAAAGTATCTTTTTAGTTACGTTTTGGACTAAGTTTACGTTCTTTACTTTAACTTAGTCTAAATTCGACTTCTTTAGAACTACTTAGCTGATTACTCTTTCACAGTTCCGCCGAGTTATTGCTTAACAGGACTTGATAAACGATAAATAAATAAATAATATATCTAAATGTGTATTAATAATAAGAATCGTATCCATTTCAAAAACTAAAATCGTGCCACATTCAGGCAGACAATCACACACTAGCTATAATAGCGAATTCAGTAGCAGCCAGTAAGTGCGAGCGGTTTAAGTTTAAAAGATTTCTGCTGTGTTCTTAATTTAAAAACTAAACTGCACAAAGCTAATCTAAATCTCACTTGACGGAAAAATTCGTCGTGCTTTAATTAGATGTGCTCACGCGTAATTTCTAATCGACGAAATTGCGGCTTGCCAAAGAACTCACCTCCTTTTCATGCCGCAGTTTTGTTGACGTTCGCTTGAATGGCTGAGGCAGTCGGTCTGCTTCTTGCGTAGTATATCTCTTCTTAATACGTTTCATCTTAGTCTTTAAATCTACTTTAATGTCTCTTTTTTCGGGGGGGGGAGGTATAAATGTGATACTGCACTGAGAAATTAAAAAGAGTAACTCAGACCTGTAAGATATTATTTGATTTTAAAATAAAATCATCAAATTTTATGAGATGAGCGATTTATTCAGCATCTTCTAAACAGTCCATCCGCCCCTCATCTACTGCGCGTTCTGATTCCTGCTCTTGTAAAAACAGAAAGCGTTTCGAAAAATGTTTCAGTGGCTACGCCTATCTCTTGAACATGCTATGTAGATTGTATCCGCTGGGCTAACAGTCCTCAAAAAGCGAAAGTTTACGAGATCTTCCAAAAGGCTTGATCCTTTTCGTTAAATTTATCACCATTATTGGAATATGTTGCAAGCGTTAAAAGTTTGCGATTATTTTTTACGCTTTTATGAAATTAAAAAGAACAGAAAAAGAGAGGGAAAACAAAGACATTTTGGATTGCAACAAGCGCGAGTTTTTAACAAGTTTTTCAATTCGTTGTTATAATTAAAGTAGCTGCAGCAACTGCTAATTATTCATCTCGAAAGTTAACTACTTTCATCTTACATTAGATTCTGCCTAACATAGATAATTCAAATGAGGAAAAAATGTCAGCTAAACAATTTTATTTACATGAAAATTAGTAAATACTACATTCGGATATAAAATGGTTATAGCATGTATATATGTGGATCAAATACTTATTTACTGAACACGTTAAGTTTGCATCCCTTAGCATAATTTTTTCTTGCAACTCCCACACACATCTGGTTGCCACCAGCGGAGCGGGTTTTTTTTTTTTTCCTGATGTCAGCGCACGAAGCGCCCTAGAGTTCCGATGATTTGTTTGCTTATGTATTAAGCCAGCGATGGTTGCGTTCATTGAGTGGGCGAATCCAGCAATTCAGAACAGAAAACGGTAGTCTAATGAATGGTGGCACCCATCTTACGCTCAGAACTTCTCCGCCACCAAAAAAAAAAGTCTGCCAATAAACCGGGAGACCTCAAAGTGACAGCGGCGAATAAACATCCAAGGTTATGGTATTCTATGATGCAATTCCTTAGGACTGTGATGTTAACTTATAGTACTGCTAGCACTTTCTGGACGATCACACTTCCTCTTGCTCTGCAGAAAAAAGCAACATAATTTTGGAACAACAGTCCGTTGTTTTGTATAACAATGCTCGATTTTATACCGATGCTCCTAATACGAAGGCGGTGGGAGGTGTTGGAAGATGCTCTGTGTTCCGCAGGCATTGATTGGCCAATGCGACTTTGACCTCTTCCCCAAACCGAAAGAAATCGAAGCGATCTTGGATACTTCAAAGCGCTTGGGAGATGACATCACCAAAACTGCCCTCGGATGCTGCTCAGTATGCTTCAAATATGTCCCAGAAGCTTATAAATATAGGAGGAAATTTTATTATGTTCTCTGAGTAAGCTATGTTGGAGCATATAAACCTGTTGCCTGTACATTTTATTCACTATTCGTAGAAATCTTCATGTGTAGTCATTTAATAAGTATTACCTCAAATGTGTACATTAATTAAGTAAGAAGTGTGATTTTTTTTAATCATATCAAATCGCTTATAGTCTTAGAGAAGGAAGGATTAGTTAGGATTAGACTTATAGCTGTCAGGCATATCAAATTAATTGATTTTGAAAAATAATGGCCAATGGCGGGGGGGGGGGAATTCGGAAGAGACCGTGAACTGTGAGAGTTAATATGTGTTAAAAGAACGTATATGTTGTGTTAGTCATGCATTCTGCAGTAATCAGGTTTCTGCTAGTAAACTCGAAACTTTTTCCAAAGATCTTACTTTATGTTTTTATTATAATGCCTTTTTTTTTTTTTTTTTGCAAGGCCTTATCGTAAATTTTCAAAATAATTAACGACGTATTTATCTCTGAACTCATGAAATATTTATCCGTAATTGATTGAGGACGTTTGGATCATAAATATTTTATGTTATTTTGAACTCTACTATACATTTTTATGAGCCCTTTTTTCTTATATATTTTGCTTATAATTAAGTTTGTGTACATAATTATATCACTAGAGATTTGCGTAGATTTGAGAGTGAGGGAATTAAAGTCTTTAAATTGTATTTGCAGTGAACAACAAATAAAAATTCTGCTTTTGACAAAAGCTGTATATAAACTGACGTGTAATTAAGAAAAAGGCTCTTCGTTACGCTATTCTTTCAAAAGTAATGAGTTAAAGTAATGTGTATGTCAAACTATAATATTATGATAAAGTAATACAATTAATAAAATAATGCAATAAATTTCACTGTCAAGACTTTTCTTTTCTGTTTAGTTGTATGTTTTCGCGGTTAAATTTTCGTAAATTTAATAAGCATTTCCACAACAACCATTGGGTTAGCGAGTAAAATATTTTTTTCTACACCGTATAAAAGAAACTAAGCTAAAATTTGATTAAAACATAAGAATTTTTTGATATTCTTAAACAATATTGCAGTTTTGATCAAATTTTAAACTGATATCTCTCCACCCGTACTGTTAGAAAATTTAGTGTTTGAATGTATTACATAAATCCTGAATACGTAAATAAAATTAAGCAAAATTGAGAGTAAACTTAGGTTGTCGTTGATTTAACTGAAGTCTGTATATAATTAGAAAGAGGCTGTTTCCCTTTTCGTGAAGCAAATACTGCCTGTTAATTCTCTTAAAGAAGGGGCGGAGTCAAAATTGCACATATAAAGTAACCGTTTTTGGTACTCCTCTGTTATCATGTACGCATGTATATGTGTAGCTATGTGTGTGTATGTATACACAGGCATATATATGCACACACATACATACAACATACTTGCATGCATACATACATACAACATACAGGCATACATACATACATTTCTGAATCCAGTCCCGATAACAAAAGAGTACTTATTATTTCTTTCCCTTTTGGGGGGGGAGATGGTTCTGATCCCTAAGACACCACGTTTTTATTCTTATACAATTTACAAATTCTTGCCCCCCCCACTCCAGACCTTTTTGGTTAGTTTTCATTGCCATTTGGTAGTTGACCTTTCTGCCTTTTTATTTTGTTTTACTTTTTCCCTATAAGTTGTGGCACTTATATGAACCTGTGTCTATACATGTGCTCATATTCACAATGCGTAAAAACCAAAACTGCTGAATGCATTCATATATTTTTGGATTTAATCGTTTTAATCCTTTTTTCTTTATAAATAGGTCTCTCCCATTAATTATTGTAGGCAATAGTTTTCTTTATCTGACGCCCGCCACAAATGCTGATTAAAAATCGAGTACATTTGGGAGAACGCCGAAAGTTATAATCATTTCGACCCAAACAGAAAAGAGTGCAACATATGAGACAACTCTGAATCTTTTTACACCAGAAAAATGGTTTATATACAAGACGCCTTCATATGGAAGTTTAGTGTTAAATAAGAAAGTTAGTTAAATAGTCTAAATATCCTGTTTTGAGATAAAACTTAAGTACATGTAAATTATTTTAACATCATTTTAAAATTTTAAATTAACGTAGAAATGTCATCTTAGATTTGGGCCAACTCGGTGAAATATCTGAGCAAAAATAAAAATACAAGTTTTCAGATAAAAAAGTAAAAGAGAAAGATAAATTTTTAAGATAAAACATGTGGCATAATTCCCATAATTAATAAAACGGAAATAATGGAATATAAATAATAAAATGAAAGTATAATTTATAGAAATTGTAAGTTTAATTTTCAAAGTTTCGACAGTTTTCAAATCGGAAGAATTTTAGAAATTATGGATACTATAAGGATGGCAGTTATATGAGAAAAACCTCGACAACGCATAAAATAAAAGATGTTATTATATTCTCCCCCCTCGCCCTTTTATTTACATCGGATTGTTTTAAAGGATTTTTAGCAAAGGAATTTTATTCTTTTTGAAAAAATCTTCTTTGCGAATTTGCATTAAGTAGCAAGCAAATCTTTCTGTTAAGAATAGCTAGCGTAATATTTTCTGAGGTGATGAGATATAGTTTTAGCTAAGGAGGGGGCGGAAAGATGGGTTGTAAACTGGAGCTCATCTATGAGAGAAATGGAGAGAAGTCTTTGCCTTTACTCTTTATGGCTTTCTCTCGCATCGGAAGCGAGAGCGGATGATTTCATGTCTCTTCTGAATTCCTTTTCCGTTCTATTAAAATCATATACATTTTAAGTGTCAAAATGTATACCGTTTCGTCTTTGGTAACATATGCATTAATGCACTTATTTGCACGCTGTGTTGCAAAGAAGAGTGCCAAGTAAGAAAAACGAATGCTGAAATGAGTTTGTTTTGAATTATTTTGTCGATGTTTCAGAATTTATTATTTTTGCGCTTTCGTAGCATTGCCTGCGCTTAAAAGAAGCTTATTTTCTTTCCTTTTATTTCCGCTGGGAGGAGAATAGAATAGCAGCTAAACTTGAATAAGGAAAGGGGACATGTTGCAATTCATATCTTATTCGCTATTTGAATGTCGTTTGTTTATTTTAAAGCTTGTGTGATCCACCACAGTCTAGTTTGCTTATGGAAAACGGTCTTCTTGTCTGTGTAATATGTCATTTTGTACGGTAGCGAAGAGGCACTAATATCCTGTTATTTGCTTTGTAGAAGTATCCTAAGCTATGTCTGATTAACCGTTTTGGTTTTCTATATAAAGTGAATAATTTTTTTTATGTATTCGGCTTTTCATCTAAAAAAAAAATTAGGCGTTTTTGATTGGTTTACTTAACATTAATTTTTTTTTTTTAAGTTTCGTTTTCAAAATGTTTAAACAATTTTATTAGTTTCTAGAGAAATATTTAAAGGAGTTTTGATTAGCGAAACGCGTTTGTTCTTTACGTTTCTTTCTTCTGAAAATCTATTTAACGATTTCATCCGTTGCAACCGAATTATGCAATTCTGACATTTTTGTTTAGCATTGGAGGGCATAAGTGAATATTGGAATGTATGAACGACCCTTAATTGTCTTTTTTTCTCTTGCAGCAGCAAAGTAGTTTCAATTATTGTTTAAAAAGCTTGTGAAGAAGCAACTGAAAAATTTCTTCTGCTACAACCCAATTCTAAGATCCATTTTAGACTATTAATGTGCTGTGATTTGCTATATGGGTCTTTTTATCTTGCAGTAACAACTTACTTTTTTGCGTTAAAATATAAAAATGGGAAATATTAAATGTTCGATTATTGCATTTGAAGGAGAATTGTAATGAATCTGTCCAGCAAGGAAAAACACATTAATCCAAAGCATTTTGAAAAGACGAAAATGAAGTAATAAATCTTTATTTCAGGCGTGAATCGTTATTTTTATCGTTTTGAATTGTTTTGCTGTTTTCTGGCTAACTGATCTGGCTTTTGTTGTAATATCTAATGAATCTATTTTAATAGCTAATACTTTTATCTTCGTATAATCCTTATCATGCTTTAATCTCATAGCAGTTTGTATTGTGATTATCTATAGTTTATGCAGCGGTCCAAACAGACGCGCAGATAAATGGCATTCGGGCAAGAGTATAAGTGGAAAGGGGGGATGTATCATAAAAATGTTATTGCGTATACTGAGGGGAAAAGATGTTTCCTTTTCCTAAATTTATAGCATATTGTGAGTATCATTTAAAAATTGCCGCATTAAGTAAATGCCTTCACTACCGATATCTATAACTAAATTTTGTGATGATCTAAATAGGACTTTGTTGACAGATCGTATTAAATCCATGGAAAAAGCGCTCCTAGAATATATTAGATAGCAGTAATATTCAAATTGCACTCCACTTGAGAAGTAATGTATTCAGATTTTTATTTTTTGATCTAAAACATTTAAGCACTTTAGTTGAAAGTTTGTTATTAAAAAATTTAATCAGTCATATTCAAACTAATTAAAAAGGCCTAGTCCGTGCGAGAGTGTTTTTAAGTTTCAGTATTTTGCTGTAGAGATGGCAATTCCTTGCATTCTTATCAATCGAGATGTTGAGTTAATTCGTTACAGAGGTAGTTCTCAACCTGTTTTGGCCCATGCAAACTTTCACCATCGCTAGAAAATCATCCCCTCCCCCGTTTATCCAAAACTCGAAAAATGCATATATACACTTATGTAGGTTTAGATTATATTTTCATGCGTTAAATTAAACCAAACATATGTAGAAAATGTTGATAAATGCCAAGAATAGAAGTAGTTTTTTATATTCATAAACTAAACCTAGTAAATACTTAAATAAAAGGCTAATCGCATTACTCCTTGGTTGAGGATCCCTTCTTTAAAGTATTCTTTACATGAAGATGGTGCAATTTCGGAATCTATCCTATCCTGTTGCTTATTTGATTCAAATGAGGAGATGAACCATTAAACGATCCTTTGTAAAAAATAAAAGATGCATAATGTATAGGCTAAGAAAGCGTTCAAAATCAGCTGATTTGCGGGTAATTTCTTACATTTAAAATACAGTTTCCATTAATTGTTGGGGCATTATATCTGCACTTTCTATTAGTTTAGTTTTCCATAGAACATTTTTTTATGCATTGTTGTAAAACTTATCTCATTTGAGAATTTACACTTGGACTCTAAAATATTGTCAATATTTATAGTTCGTAGTTATGTAAATATTTATTTTGGTCAAAATTTTATGGTTTGTATTTTTCAAATTATGTTTCTCTTCATTTGCTACTGCTTTAACGCTTTTGCTGTAAAAGGTTCCTTTGTCGCTAAGCTCTTTCCTCTTTGAAGGGAAGGAAAATGTAAGATATAGAATATGAAAGGAAATTACGAAATAGCCCTTTTAATTTGGCTGCATTCTCTTTCTGTCTTTGATCCTAAAGTGCGTCATCTGAGAATTAATCTGTTATTTAATCGTGCCCGTACTGCGATGAAATAACCGATCAGTTTAAATAAATTTTTATTACAAATACCACTGCTACTATCTGCGCATCTCTTTCTTCCCCGTTTAGCCTGTGGCTAGCAAACGTGCTTCGCAGGGCTCCGCTGTGTTCATTGTTAAAATATAAATTGCAGGGCTGGTTCTTCGGCTTCTCGCAGCTGAAACCGAGCGGAGAGACTGATGACGTAGTTGGGTTCGCTTACTGGCTTTGAATGTCTTATTCCGTCTTCGGTTTTATGAGTATTTTCTTGAAAATCAAAAGGTCTTGAAGAATTGTTTGGTAAATAATATGAGCAAGAAATTTTATCTCGTTAAATTACAATATATATTGCATTTATATATGATCTAGTAATGTAGCTATGGCACATTTAATTAAATTATAGTAAGCTTAAAACATAAGCTTAAACTAATATTTAAAGCCGAATATACATTAAATATGGTCCATTTTTCCACACTATTTTTTTAAATGCATGTAAATAGTAATCCATCGACAAAAAACATCGATAGATTTCTATATTTACGAAGAATTAATTTTCAGTTAAAATATCCCAAATAATGTCACAAGTTGTGTTATAGAAATATTAAATAAAATTATGCAAACGTACTTTCAGAGTACGTGCTAGAAAGCCCTAACAAACACATCTGATTAAAAGGTAATTAATGCTAATAATAAATTTCATAACACGTTAAATCCAAACAAATTTCGCTTCATTTCATTTTGTGTTTCAACTAGCACTAGAAATGAGTTAGATTTTTGTAAGCCTTGGCAGTTACTGTTTATGGAAGCATTATTATGGAAAATCAGGATTACTATGCAGTGTCCATTGCTCATAAAATAATAAAAATTTCTTGATTAATATTTATATACTTTTTTATGTATACTCGTGTATTCTTATATTTTAAAAGTATGTATTCTAATGCTATTTTATCTCTATGCAGAATTTCATGATTTATTTTGCATAGTTTTATAAATAGCTACAAAGTGCATAAAATAAATCATAACAAATTACGTCACTAACAAATCAAATAATGATTTAAAACATTATTTTGGTAAAACAAAATGAATTTATTTAGAGGATTTATTTCCATTTACCCGTTTTCTGGTTAGCTTTTCTTGCCGACACAAGGGATGAATTCCAATTCAAGTGTCAAACTCTTACGAATGTTCGTAAGCAGGAAATAAACGAATCGTGCTCTTATTGACGGAGGGGAAACGCTTTTCAAGATTAGAAATACGATTTTTAATTTCTCCCATACATTTTCAAAAATTTTCTTCAACCTTCGTGGAGGCTTTTTAAATGAAAGTGGCTCAATATCTACCCATGATTTTACAGATAATGATCTAATTACAATGCTTTCTGAAATGCCATCTGGAGACAATTTAATTCGCCTTTGTTTCATTAAACGCATTTATTTGTGTTTTCGGTATATGGATTACTATTTTTTCGATGGATTACAATGTTTTAAAACGTACATTTTCATTTTCCGCAATTATCCATTTTGTTGATTAATTTTTAGCCCTAAAGGGATCACGAATGGTACATTAGTCTCGGAATGGCATTTTGCATTAAACAACTGTAAATGGCGTACACTTTTTAAATTGTTGCTACCAAATAACATCGCCCTGTATTATAATTAAAGAAATTAAATAATGAAGAATCTGCATGAATGTATAAATGTTTCTTGAACTGTGAATAAACAATGGGACCTAGAGTCATTAAATTTTGAATAACATAATCCTCCACCCGAGCATCGCAGCTGGAAGCTCGAATTTTGAATTACGAATTTGTTTTATTATCTATTTTATATTTTGTAAAATTTTAACGAATTTTTAATTAACAAACTCAACGAATACAATGCAAGCAGTGGCAGCACTGTACGAAAAAAAAGCATTTTTATCTCCAGCGCGCGAGCTGTCTATAGGAAGTTTTAAAGATACGATGTTTTTAAATATTTTGTGATTTTGCTGTTGAATCGAATTTTGCATGTCATAAGCGCCAAGAACGGGATATTTAATAAATAAAGTAAACACCAAAATGCTAATAATAATAAAAAGACAAAAAAAAATGTTTTGTAAATCCATCTCAGTATGAAAACTGAACATTGATGAACATTGAACATGAACTGACAAAAGACTAGACAAAAAAGGAAAGAAAAAAAAGCATGCTTGCTCTGCAACACTTGCGCAGTCATTCTTTTATCTGCTGAAACGTTTCTGTGCGGAAATCGATGAAACATCAAGTTTGTTTCTTTCTATTACCTCAGGTTGCAACGCGGCAGGGCCCTATTTTTTTCAATATTTTCCCGTTACAGGCACTTTATAAATACTAATTCATTTTAAAAGTATCATCAGCTATAATTTTCAAGTAAAAGAAACTTCTTTCAAAGAATCTAAGAAGTAAAGATTTAAGCTGTCGCACTGCGAAACTCTGGTCATTAGGCGAGGTGAGGAACCCAGTGACGTCACATTGCTTCCCAACAGGGTTCGTGTCGGTATCGTTCCTCTCAAAGGGATGAACCAGCCCTTCTGTTTCTTTAGCCCTGGTAAATTGCTGTATTAAAAAATTGTGGGTGCATCACACTCCATGTGGACCTCAAGAATGTTTACGAATAAGCTTTTTGTGGAAGTTGTCTCCATTATTTCTTTTTGTGAATGGTACGCTTTGGGGTCTTTCCAAGTATTTATGACGTAGGCATCTCATCGTTTAACAGCTATCGTGTATATATATATAATATTTATTTTATGCAGACCGTTTGGGCTGAAAAATATTTCAAGTGTTTTGCGGGAATGGGGGGAGGGATATGTTAGAGAATCAGTGTTGTACAGATTAAACGGTAGCTTTTGACTTCTCATAGTTAGGGACATTCCATAAAGAGATTCAGCAAGAGCTGTTGTGCCACTCCTACTTTTTTTCACATCTAAAAAGTCATTTTTGGTTTGATATATTGTTTTTATTTATAAATAATAACAACAAGAAATAACTCCCCGACTTCCAACTTCAGTTTACAGATAATGAGATACGTTTGTAACGATACATTTAGTACAGTAAATTCTGCGTTGATTAGTTAGAAAACTAGGAAATTTAGAGGATTAAGTTTTACGAAGCAAAATTTTCCTAGTGAAATGCATTTTCCACTGAAAAACCTGTGGAAGGAAGGGGGCTTCTTCTGTAGTCCTAGCTAAGCGGGCTATCTGAACACCAAGTGAACTTAAATGAATTCAAAAGAAATCCGCGTCTATAATTTAACGTTTTGCTCAATGAATGATGAACGTGAAAAGTCTAATCTAGTAGTTTATTACTGAAGGTTTTTCAAGGACAGAACTTTTCTGCAAGCGTAAGAGAATTTTGCTATGTGTTATCATTGTGTTTTCTTCAGTAGCTTAATGGCAGGCTTTCTCTCACTTTAACCTCAAACTTTCAGATACTGCATACTATCAGTTGTCAGATTTTAATTAAGCGGTACTTATAATAGGTAAAAAGGGCTGATACACCTGAATCTCTGTGTGAACTATTTTCATAACTGTGCTTCAGTTAATTATCGTGGCGGGTGCATAATTTAAAAATCATTGCCTTTTGTATTAATTGAGTCATTTTATATCTCCATTAATTTGCTGGCGGGTAATTTTCGCGGGAGCAAAATATCTCAAGATTCCATTTTGCGGCTGGCCACCTGCATCGCTGCAATCGCTTTTGCGTTCATGAAGGAATTCGGAATTGTCATGCATAAATTAATTTAGAAATTCCTCTGTGCATCAGTTCATTCCCCCTCCCCTTTGCATCATTAGAGCGAATATTATAGGAAGCGACGCCACATATTAAATAATTTAATTGATGCTTTTACAAGCTGAGCAAAAGAGACATATATAACTTAGAAACGAGTTTTCACTAGATTTATGAAGTGTGCCAGATTACTTGCAGTTACTAATTCATTCTTCCAAGATAATGGTTGGTATGTATTCTAGCGCTTTACTTCGGTACCACCATTTCAGGGCTACTAAAGTGTGTAAAACGCTTCTGCGAGAGCCTAAAATTCACCCTAAGCTCGAGGAAGCTCTAGATGAATACTGCATCATTACTGCGCTAATATATTCTGCCAAGTTGGCATGGTCTTCGAAAACTTAAACTCCTGCGTTACTAGTCATGCTTAACAGTGGCTCATTAAGTGCAAAGTTTTCTTGAGGAGTTCAGTTATTCAAGTTAGCTGCTGAATAATTTTTAGACTCCTAAATATATTAGTTCACTATTCTTCTTTAACACAGCCATGATACGTATGAGTTATTTTATTATTTTTTTTTCTTTTCTACGAAACTTCAATTAATTTAATAAGTTCTATTGCCTGATTTGTGATAATCTTTGGACTGTATATTTATTAAAGTTATTTCGAGATTTAATATTTTTAGACAAATTTGATCATTGCATCTGACTATGAAAATTGAATTCCTAATAGATTTGTTTAAATAGAGAATTTATTTTAGTTAACAAAATCAGAAATTAATCTTTCCAGCAGATTATTTTACATCTCATCTGGCAAGTTTAGCTAATTTATTTAAAGAAATTATCGCATATTTGATCGTATTGAGAGAATCAAAACTAATTGCATCACTGTAGTGCGCTAGAGTTTGGTTTCAGATTTAGGCTTCATTTTAATTTTAAATTCATGTTATAGCTTCAATGAAGATATGCAGTTGGTTCGTTTATAATTTCTAATAAGTGAAAATATTAATCTGATTGGGAACTCTGCTGTGAAATATGGTTTCCCAATGGGATTAATATGGATTTGATTGGGTAGCATTTGAATTGGCGAAGAGCAGTTTCAAGTTCATGGCAATTAAAAGAGTAGCGTCTGTACAAGACAATTTAAATTTTCTTAAAAATCGCGAGGTAGCTTTTAACAAAGATAGTGATATATTTTGAAAATATTGCTTAGATTTGAAGGAAATAATATAATGCGACGGAGATTATAGATTCTTTCGAATAAAGGTGCAGAAGCTTAGCATTAACCTTAATAAACTCTAGTGATTTAACACTATTGTATTTTCATATTATACTTCTTCACAAACTGGCAGATATTTACAATCCATTACTTGAAAAAACAGCCTCGCCCCTTTTTTTTTTGACCCACTATATTGTTCTTTTGAGTCCTTTGACTTATCTGTTATACATATAGTTTTTGTTGTTATTGCAGTCATTGCTGCGTGTTTCGATTGTCAGTAGTCAACGGATTTATGGTAGTGAACGAAGAGCTAAATGAAGTCATGCAAATTACATTTAATTTTGACAGGGAAGGATATACTGACATAAGAGACTTAAGAGGTGAAAGACCTGAGGAGATTAAAGAGTTAACTGATGTTATTCTTGACACGCTTGTTAAGAGTGCCAATGAGGAAGTGGATGCCTACCATTGGGCACTTGAACCTTCTGAAGTGCAAAAACTATAGGATACCAGAATATGTAATATGAATTCGTCAATGGAATGAACTTTCAAAATATTTTGACAGCTGAAATGATTAGCATCCATTCCTAATTCCTTATGTATCATGTATTTAGAATGGAAGTAGTGGAGGGAAAATAAACTAGATGCCAGGGTACGTAGCATGATTCCGTTACTGGAAAGGATTACCAAAATAGTTTGTTAGTTGAAATGAGACGTACCTTTCCTTCATTGCTTTGTGTATCATAATGGAAACAGAGGGAAAAGCACCCGAATTAAACACTTGAAAAGAAAACCGAAGTAATATTAATAATGCCTTGAAAATAAAACGCTTTCAAAACCGCTGAAATTTATTTCAATTATTTTTTACGTAGAAGTATCTGTGAAATTTTTATTAAAAAAGTGGCTGAAGGTGATTCATGTCAGACTTAATTTTCCTTCACACGAATGCGTATTTCAGCGCAGTGCATTATTAATTAGTAGTTAGTGTATTTTGTAATAAATCGAACACAGCAGAATGTTCTCTTAACTTTATTAAAATAAAATCTCGAAACATACTTTTATAGAGGTAATAAATTGTTGATACATGCACTGAAATGTCTTATATTCAATTTTTGATGCATTTAATGTCCGCGCATAATAGAATTTGCTGTGATCATTTGTTTGTTCAATTAAAAATTATTTTTTAATTATGGTTATACTGAGAAATCGAGAAACTACAGTGGAAAATTTAAATTCATAATGCAAAAATGTGGTAAATAAAATATTTCGCTTCAATCATAAATTCGTATGATGCAGGAAATATTGGCAATGATTACAGTAATTCTTGAAAAAAATCTTCTTAAGCTTTTGTGCCGATTATAGTTTGTACAAGGCATTCTGAATTACATATTGCATCTTGAGATGTACATGTCTTTCTTATGATGTACTATTGTTATTGTTAATATTACTAATTTGGCTAAAAATGGATGCAGAAAGGTATTCCTAAAAGTCAGAGACTTTTTATATCAGTTTCTTAAAATTTATTCACTGGTTAACTGTTTAATCCGCAAAGACCGTAGCAGTTCGTTTTAAGAATACGACACATAATAGAATGAATTTTGTAGAGGATAAACTATCATAATGTGAACAGCCTTTGTTAAACAAGAATATGTTTTTAAACTGTGATGACAGGATATTTAACCGACAGACCACTTAGCCAAGAGGACTTTTAACCAATACGGACATTTAGCCGACTGGACATTTTATTTTAGCCTACAGCACGTTTAGTTAACAACACATATATACAGGGGGAAAATACGACAATGTTTCAGTGATAATTTTTGATTTAAATGTTTCGGAAATTCTGGATTTTAAAATTAAATAATAAAGCAACCTTATTTTGGCGTAGATTTTAAAATCAATTTCGAAAGTAATCAGTCAGATATAAGTGTGTATATTTCTGTTTGGTTTATTTGATTATGACAAAGCACTCCGAGGGCTAAGGGATGGGATACCTGATATGTTGTGTAGTTAACACAGTCAAGGTATCCGACTACATTCTAATCGTGAATTTTTATAAAATTTTTCAAAACAATTTTATTATTTTATTTTAAAGCTTATATATTAAGCTTACCAAAACTACTTTCTCTCTGGTCTAGAAGCAGAATTATGGCTGTGAACCGGAAATTTCTATTTAAGAACCGGCAAGGTAATGTCTCAAGATATACAGACTACTCTAAAAAAATTTAAAATGAGAAAACTTTAAAATGAAAATTTTCTATCTGAATACCTTCGGTGATGTTTAAAAGATGATTTTAAACCTTTCTATTTCTTAGTAAGTGATCGGAAATAATATTAGTTCTGCAATTTAATTTTCATACATAGCAACATTTTCTTTTCCTTCTGTTTGCGTTTGCATTTACATGAAACCTTTTTTTTTTCTCTTTTTTTGAAAAACTTGATTTTTTTTTCAACTTTTCTGTTACGAACTTAAAATATTAGTATAGTAATTTTATGAATTTATCCACAAATATTTTTGAAATATTTTGAATTAAATGGACTAGAAGCTGAGGTTTATGTACATACCTAATTTATTTATTATTTTTTTTTATGAAAAGAGGGAAATTTTTTGAAAAATAGCTAGTGCGTGTACTTAAGCAGGTATATTTAAATAAGCATTTTACTTTAACACTTAGATTTTAGTCCATTTAATTCCTTATACATTAATAAATAGAAGTAAAAAATATAAAAGTAAAACAGTGATTAATATTTTTCTGGGAACATATCTAGTAATCCTAAAATTTAATAAATTTTTAACCCAAAATGTAAGAAAAAAAACAAAAAATATACTTTGATAATATGTTTATCTCCCGTTTTTATCATTTTAAGTAGTGTTCTGCTAAATAACATCAATAATAGATTTATTTGTTATATTTTCCAAAATCTGAGTGTCAAATGTGGTCGACCTCTATTTAGCGCAGTTTCATAAAAGAATCGTAAATTAGAATAACTACGAAATCTGTATGTAGAAAGTTAGAGAGTTTAACTCAAGTAGAACACGAATCAAAATTAAGTCTTCAAAGACATTTAAATTGAAGTGATGGAAAAAGAAATTACGACAGTCTCATTTGTAAGTTTTGAGATATCTTCAGGCTTACCTACTAGGCAATATTATGAAGAGTATATTCCAAAAAAGAAGGTAACTTGACTGAAAAAAGGATGAAGCTCAAGTACAAAATATTTACAAAATCTTAAGACTTTTACGTCAAAACATAGGTAGAAGCCTTTCTTCCAATATATCATTTGGCGCTCCTTTGTTTCTGATGTTGCCAAGTTTGATTATGCAAAAGTGACATTAATTTATTCTAATAATTCCTTTGTGGAGGGCTTTCTGAAGCAAACTGGCTCATATACAGGTTACACATGGGGAAAGCCAAGAAAGCGCCCATGCAGCTAACCCGTCCGCCGGGATTCAAACGCCGGACCGAACTACAAGTTTTAGCGACTTTCGCCCGGCGGTTGGCGGGCTCTGTCTCTAAATTTGAAAAGTGGCATAGAAAATTTCATTTAAAGAAAAGTTTGGAGCAAAGCGAAAACTAATGTTATCTGTCGCGGAAAATAATTATTGTTATTTACTAAAGAAGAAAAATTTTTGTTAAAGGGTTCAAAATATAGGTTTTGTTATATTTGTTTTCGCTTTGCTGCGCTCATTCTTTCCATATAAAATTGTTTCACACTTCCGACTACTGAAATTTTCTTTCCTGTTTAATTGCAAAATCCAGAGTTTCTTTGATATTAAAGTCAAAATTAGGGTACTTATTCATAAACCTTCTCATTGGGTACCCTGGGAACAACAGATTCAAATAAATATGGACAAATTTTACTAAAACATTGTCGCTTTTTGGGGGGCGGGGGTCTGTATATGTGTGTTGTCAACTAAACGTGCTGTAGGCTAAATGTTCTGTCAGCTAATTAAATGACCTGTCGGCTAAATGTCCGTATTGGCTAAGTGTCCTGTCAGTTAAATGTCCGTGTCGGCTAAGTGTTCGCAACCGAGTTTTTTTTCCATAAATGAGCAATGTACGCTCAATCAAAATCTCTTTTTACGCATCATTTCAAATCTTGAATGGATTTATTCTCTAGAAGGTAGTCGTTTTGTGTTGCTACGCATGAAGCTTTATCAGTACCTTTTATCGTTCGTTTAAATTTCAGATGTGCAATAGAATGTGTATTGACCGGCAGCAACGGAACCTTGCCAATGATTTAAGCTGGGAGGTTTTCACGGATAATTGAATATATATTTCCAGAACTAACTTGTTCGTGTTTTGTGTTCTGTAGAAACTGCAGTATGTGAAGTTCGTTGGTCGTGTTTTATTTATGTCGGCCACAACTAAATAAATGCTGCCGAGACGGGATAGTAGTTAGTGACTTTGACTGCCGTACCGAAGAGCCCGGGTTGGAATCTTGGAGAAGGCATGGATGTTTGTAAATGTATATTTCCTTTACGGCATGGGTGCAATCCAAATATACGGTGAGCCGGAAGTTCTCTCGTGTGCTTTGGTGGTACTGGAGAGGGGTGGAAGACCTCGGACCACTTCCCGGAGTGTTCTCCCTCAAAATTGAGGGGTAAGTTGAAGTCCAACCTCTTTGAGGCTTTGACAACCAATCTTCGGTGAAATATGGACTCGAAAACAACAATTAAATAAGCGATATCGAAAATCTTACAGATTATATAAAACTAAAACATTATTTTATCTTTCAGAAAAACAATATTAAATAGCATTTTAAATTTACCATATTTATTATCACATGAAATTTACGAATTTCTTAGTGTGATGGCGTATAAATTCGAATGTCTGCCTACTTACGAGACTTTCGCCGTAGTCTTAAAAATTCTTTGTGTATAGAATGAAGCTTGATAACATCATGTGCTGAAATAGATGACCATTTCTTGACATGTCGTAAATACCTGCAGTCCGTCGTGAGCTTCCTTCCATGTAACTTTCTTGCTCTGCATGCCGTCTTTATCTTCCTTCTCTTCATAATCTTTCTTCTAGTACATTTTCCCAGTATAGGACCGATTTTTTCTTCGTCACCTGACAGAAACATAACTGTCTACATACACCCAAACCTGCTCGGGTTTGAATTCCGGAGAAGGCATGGTTGTAACCGTCTGTCGTTTCATAGGAGGCGACGGTGACTGCCTGTTAGGTACTTCCTAGTAAAATGGCTACCACTTCCGGCACTTCTAGTAGCGCAAGAATGATGGCTATTAAATAAAGCGCTCGGCCATTAAGAAAAACACAACGTTCTCCAAACATGTAAGGCTGAAACGGAACAAAGCAAGACCACGACTTTCCTTTTCCTCACAAGAAAATGGGTGCTACAAAAAGTCATTTATCCTTATTATTGGGATATTTCATTGAGATTTCAACTTCTGTTTTCGTTTATCAGATGTTGCAAAAATTGTGCATACGGGAACAAATATTAAATTAAAAATCTGGTATATGCTAAAGTAAAATGAATTTCTTTTACAATCATGTTATAGTTTTATAATGCTTAAAAGAATAACGAGCCAAATCTCGTTTATTCTCCACAGGAATTCAAAAATTTCTAATAGATTTTAGCTGCCTACATATATATTAGTTTTCTTGTTTACATAAATATTAACAAATCCTTCTTAGATGGTATAGAATGGTTTTAACTTTCAATTTTACCATTTTAGATAAATAGTTTTAATTTTAAAAATTTTTCTCTTGATTAAATCTAAAAATTAGGTTTGTTAAGCGGTTATAAATTCACACGAATATTATTGTAATATATGCCTTATTAAGCTTTTATTTTTAATCATTGAAATTAGTTTAACGTTATTTAATTTGCTTATAAATTCCATGTTTTAATATTAGATACGTTTAAATATTTATTCTCTTTTCCAATTTCTCTAACCGTACTTTACTCTTCTTTTACTTTGACATACATTTGATTTATAATACACATTTAATAACAATAGGTGATAATTAAGAGCATCTCCATTATTTTCATATCTTGGGATTTCAACTTTCTCTTCATCCATTTCTTTTTCATATACTGTTGTACTGTATTCAAGTTTTCATGTATCTAGAATTTGTATACTGTTGTATTGTATTTATGCCATCTTATATTTAAATGATAATTTTCATAAACTCTTGCATCACAATTCCAATTAACAGAAGATGTTTCTAACACCTCGATGCAGATTAATCTTTACTCTTTAATATGCAGCTTATTTTAGTCTAGTTTCAGGTTTAATTATTTATAAAATTAATTATTTGAAATTAATTTTAAAGAAAAATGGTCCCTTTAAAACACGCTAATATTTCTAACTGTTGTAATTTTAGAATAAAACGAGTTCATGCGATTATAATATACCTCATATATAATTTTTGTAAAATTTTCCAGCAGCATTGGAATTAACAGCCAGTACTCCTAATGCTATACATTTAGATTACAATGATTTAATTGCCATTTCCTTCTTCATTGATTCTTTTATGTTATACTGAATTTTAACCTTTACCTTAGCGTACCTCTTTGCAAACCCCATTAATAATTAAAGAATTAAACTCGGTTGCTATGATTCGTACCTTGGTGCAAGTTATACGCAAGTTTTTCCAAAAACATAGATTTTATACGGATATCATAAGTTATGGATTATTTCTCCATCTAATTTGCTTAACATGTTTTTTCCGGGATTTTCCTGAATGTATTAAGTTTTAACATGCTTATTCCAGAAGTATATTTTTAGTACCGAATAATTGTTTGCAGGCCAGTTAATTAAGTTTCCCAGTCTAGTTTAGACACCATGACTATTATTATCAAAAAAAAAAAAATATTAAACAGTAATAGCATTAACAGATGTAATTTATAAGAAATGTAATTCGTATGTTTTATGTTTATCTAATTTACAATACTATTATAACAATATTCGCTCTAGTACTGTAATTTAATGAAATGTGTTTCTAACGCTAATATGTGGGTTTACTAATACCTTTTATTTTCTCTGCTGGCTTTTGCATTTATCACTATTTTTCAAGCAATTAGTCTGCTTATTGGATATTCTTTATTCTTTAGTTGTACTTGTTATATGTAATCCTATTTCTTTATTTTTCTTTTTCTGTTGGCTTCTTTTGGCTTGAAAACGTAAAACCGAATAGTAACCCTCAGCTTTTTGAAAGAGAGTGGTCTTCGAAATGAGGTCGTTAAATTCTCCGGCAGGCAAAGGGGAAAACCTTTATTCCTGCAGATGGCCTGTGGGCACACAAGGGGGTACCTTGTTTCGCGCAGTTGGGTTACACCGGATGCTAGGGCTCAGTTTACGCCAACAGCGACGTAAAATATTGTCCTTTACATCTTTCCAATCAAGAAACAAAGTAAATATGGCGTCTCTCAGTGTGAATTGGTTTTGGAAATGATGGACACTAACCTCTAAGTTCACACAGTGACGCACAGAAGAAGAACTGGTAGTTCATCTTATATCCCAGATAATTCTTTGATCCATTGGTTGGGTAGACTTGCTGCGTTAGACGGCAGAAACATAATATAAGCAATTTCCACATTTAAATTTAACCCATTATATATTTTTTTTTATCTCATAGTTCAAAATTTTGGTGTAAATTTAGATCTTCAAAAAGTGGCGTTATCTAAATATTGCTGGTTAAAAGAGATTTTATTGTATATGCAAACAATATGTAAGTAACATACAATAAAGCAAAACATGAAAGAATAGACATGGACTTCTCATATAATCAAATCTTCATATCTGCCGACAAAATATGTTAAAACACTCATAAAAATTTGTTTGTTTTTCCTGCCCCTTTCTTCAGACTGCATTTTTAACAATGGTCCTTGTAGACCAGCTATTTAGCATAAAGGAAATGAAAATGAATGCTGAAAACGCCACCGTTGTTCTGGACATTGCAAAGCCTGGGGCCACAGCTGCCTGGACAGCTTTAATAGCTACGAAAGCAGTTGTTCGGCCCCCTTTCCCGCCCTATTCTCATCATTCTACTTTCAGCCCCGCGGCTGAGAGCTTAGTTAATGTTTCCACCCCTTTGTTTGCTAGCTGTGCTTAGATACCTTGACCGCATAAAAAATATTTTCTCGCTAGAAGCGAACTTTACCCCTTTGACTTTCAGAGACGCTAACATGTAGCGGAGGAACACGCGAAGCCAGTGTCTTAGCTCCAACGGTTGCTTTTGGCTATAATATCTAGAAACATGTTTGTTGTCGCAAATTACTGCATGTGTTGTTATTCTTAAGGCCCACATCTGATTCTTTGTTTTGCTTGCTCAGAAATAATGTCGAATAGAAGATTCGAAGGAATTTTTTGAGCCCAAATTTAGAGTATGGCCAAAATAACCTTTTGGATATTTGAGGACTTAAAATTTCTAATTCAAGGATAATAAAACCGTGGACCTATTTCCTGAGGTGTTAAAAGAAGTACTTATTCTAAATGTAGTGACGGTGAATACGACAGAACCATTGTAGAGCCGTAACTGAACTTGACTAAGTTCAATTACAAAACCGTTCATTAGTAAGATTTAAGAATTTCAAGACATGAATTGAATGTCTTACAATGAAGCTGTACATTAAATTTCTGTGGTAGGCCCATATACATTAGGGATCATAGATTAATAATAAAGTCATTATAAAGAAAGGGAAATTTGTTATTTATGTTCAATATTGCTTTATGAATCAGGTTCCATATAAATTTCCTTTAAATATTTAATATCTTGCTTCGTCAAGCAAAAATAACTTTTAACGTCAATTTTGCATTCACGTTGTCTCAAGAGCTCGGAAATATATACTGTTTACACATTCACTTAAATGGCCTCAGACAGATCATTATTCATTATTAAATATTCAGAATGCAATCTAAGTTTGGATTTAAACAGAGAGGGTGAGAATTTATTTCTATACGTACTATAAAACCAATTTGTCTCTACTAAACAAGGCATCGCGAATATGCCTAGTCTAATTACACTTAACTACTGTTATCTTGGCAATCTGTGTCCTAATTTCTAAATACGACCGTCATTATACCTGATTCATTTTTGCTATTTTGTCTGCCTTTAACGGCTCTAAGCTTGTGAAATTGGTCCAGAAACGTATCTGTAACTTAAAATGTTTGTGCTACTTGTTGTAATAGTGCAATAATACTTCAATTAATTTGTTTTAAAGACCATAATTCTTGGGTATTGTTATTTTATTCATGAAACTGCACACAGTTTTAAGTTTCACCACATATTGAACCTAGACACTGATAGCTCATTTAGATTCAGTGTCTAGAAGAATGAGCTGAATGTATGAAGTTTTCGCGGCTTAACTGTTGTGTAATATGAATGCCAACTATCTGCCCTTAGAAAGCTGTCCACCAAGGCATCCACCTCGTTAGGCAGGTGTATGTAGCTTTTCAAAGAATTTTTCCACAATAAAACAAAGTAGTCTAATCTTTGGATTATATTAGACATTTCACTTTGATAAATATAGTTTTTTGACTGAGAGGAGGTTGGAAGATTAAAAAAAAATATTTATATATTTATTTATTTTTGTCAAGAAATATGACTGATGCCAGTTTTTCATCTTTCTAAATCTTGAAAATTTAAGTTATGGTGGAATTTTGAATGATATCATTTTTAAGGTAATGTAAAATGTTGTCAAATCAAATTCATATCCTTCGAGGTGTATATTTCTGCCAGAACTTTGCATTTAATACATGTGATTTCTATACTTCATGCGCGCTGTAAAATTGTAGTTTTCTTGTAAAGTTGTCCTAGCTACAATAATACTGCCGCCTGGAGAATTAAATTCCTATTATCCACATCAAAGACGAAATTCTTTCCGTCTCTTTAGACCTGCGAGGCGTCAGCAATTATATCATACTTTATGGACCATTAAAGTATAATTATTTTATTACGGCCAACCGTCAAAAGTGTCATGAAAACACCTCATCGTTTGGGGGTTTCCATTAAAACTTTTATTGGCAAGCTTACTTATCACTTTGATAGAAACATTCATTTCATGTAGCTTACCTCATTAGTGCCACCATTTTGCCATTCCAGGCAACAGTATTTTCATTAGTGACACCATTTTGTTAAATAAAAGTTACATAACGTAAATCACGCGACATATCAAAATGTCATTTACCTCAATGAAGCAATTAACCGAAGGCATTTCAGACAGCTGCTAATAAATTGCGATGAATGTTTAAGGAGATACTTTGCCTCTTACTGGGAAATTTTGTAGCGTATGGGAAATAGATGATTTCTAAAGGTTAGAAACTTATGTAGCTTGTAATTCCTTTGCAAAAGAAAGTCTTCAATAAGTTATATCTGGAGAGAAAGTAGGACACGGATTTTCATCTACTTAATTTGTTATGTATTTATTGCCCACAAATATGTATACCGTCTACAAAATAAGTATATGTTATTTTGGTTATTTGGGTGAACATTGCATAATAGTTACTGCCTGAGACTGGTTGTACTTTTCCAGCAAACTGAAATATGTGCATCACCAAGCGGTCCTTTCACTTCGCTGTAGGACAGTATGAGTGACACAATGAAGTGGAGGCTGTTATTATTACAACGTTTCGCCTTCGTCATGGGCAGTTGTGGGATAGCGTAAGAAAATACAGAAATTCTTTGGTGCCAACTTTTACGCATTACTCCCACGTTCTGCGCTTTTTTATATTATCTTGCGAATGCACTTGTAAATGCTTGTTTTTTATACCCTTTTCACCGTCATGTTATTTATCGTAATTTTTATTAGAATTTGTGGGGGGAAATTAATGTAAGCTCGTGCGAATAACGTTTGTTCTAAACTCCTTGTCATATACTGAGTTAATATGACAAGCCGAATAACGATTGACAAGTGGAATCAGTGGTGATTTCCGAAAATTACAGCCACAGTAATATTGGTTAGAAAAGAAAAAAAAGGAGGAGGCCAACCTCGAACCCTTTTCGAGTGTAAGGAAAAGATATACGTATTTCTCTTAATTGTGAATGTGCCAGAAAAGATGTAGACCAAAGAAAAATGGGACAGTTCTGTTACTCCCATTCTACTGGGCCTATTGACGAAATTTAACTGACGTTTTTCATGTCTCGAAAGCGCCACTTAGGATATATATATATATGTATGTAGATTATATATATGTATATTAGATTTATATATGACATTGTTCTAACGTAGGTATTTTGACATAAAATCGACCTTTTTTTGAAATGACATACCGATTTTTTTCGCTATTTCGATTCTTTTTCTTTTCTTTTCGCTATTGACTGAACAGCTGGCCCACTGGGTTAGGTGCTTTTCAGCCTGTTGAATTCCGTCGATGGAATTTAAAAAAAAATAAATAAATGCATAAATAAATATAAAAAAAATAAGAGCTTATTGTGTCCTCCTGCAACTGACCAAGCTAAACGAGGAACATTGAAATAAGGACCAGAACATGGGAAGAAGGTGCATGATGGGGACTGCTGAGACTAAGGGGAACACTTATTATGGTACATGTTAGGCTGACAGTTATACAGTTATGGTATATGTTAGGCATACAGTTAAGGATATGCTATATAATCAGGTACAGATGCAAAGATGAACAAATACATTGTACATGTTAGGCACACGCTATTATGGTACATGTTAGGCATACAGTTATATTAAGGGTATGCTATATAATCAGGTACGGATGTAAAAATGAACAAATACATTACAAATTGTGGGATACGTTAAAAGAGTTCTGGATTAATCATAAAAAAAGGAATAATAATAATAATACTAAGACATTAAGTAAATTAATATATGTACGGAGCGGCCTGCTGACGGCACGGTGTCCAAGAAAAGAAGTCAGGAAGAAATTTAAAAATTTTTCTTGACGAATATTTTCAGTTTGCGTCAAGAAAAATTAATTCACTTGGCGAAATTCCTAATTTAACAAATAACAAATATGTTTAAACCACGCCAGTATATAAATTCACGTATATCTTTGGAAATTGTGAATAAAAAAATATAATTCTTTGCAGGTATGCTTAGAAATACATCCACTTTAAGGTAATGTTGAAACTTTTATAGGTTATGATACAAACATTTTTTCGGAAAATTTATAAAGATTACTAAAATATACAAAATTAAAAACAAATCGGAAAAATAGCTGCGAATTTTATTTGTATTGAACCTAAATTTCGAATTATGTCAGAAGGAATCAAGTAAGTTTAATAAAAAAGAGATACTAATAAATATATGCAAATTTAATTAACATCGAGCAGCTAAAATTTTGTTAGCTAAGTCTTTAAAAACTATTCTTGCGATTTTCACAAAACTTGCACTTTGCCATAATTTGAGCCATAGAATCGAAATATCGAAAAAAAAAAAAATAGGTATGTCATTTCAGAAAAAGTCAGATTTTGTTTCAAAATAGCTATGTCAGAGCAATGCTATTTGTAAATCTAATATATATATACTAAGTCGCGCTTTTGAAATATGAAAATCGCGAGTTAAATTTCGTCAATTGGCCCAGCAGAAGAAAGAGCTACAGAACTGTCTTTTTTTTTTTTTTTTTTTTAACTTAAGCTCAAAGGGGCAATTTGCCCAGAAGGGCTATTAATTTCGTTTTGACATTTTGCGCCGTCCGCTATAAGATAGCGTTTTACTTTCAAATTGTTGCCACCAAATACTACAGCCCTGCATTATATTTAAAGAAATTAAATAATGAAGAATCTGTATGAATGTATGAATATTTTTTGCATTGTGCAAAAACAACGACATCTAGAGACATCAAATTCTGAATAACGTAATCCCCCACTCGAATATGACCATCTGGAAGTCCAAATTTGGAACTTTTATTATCTATTTAATATTTGTAAAACTTTAACGAATTTTTGATTAACAAACTCGACAATCTCAAAGCGAGCAATGGCAACACTGTGCGGGGAAAAAAATTTTTTTTTAATCTCCAACGCACGAGGCTGTGTATCGGAAATTCTAAATATACGCTGTTTTTAAATATTTTGGAATATTGTTGATGAATTGAATTTTATGGTTTAAGTGCGAAAAACATGATATTTAATAAATAAAGGTAACACACAAAACGTTTAAAAAAACTGCCCCTTTGGGCGTAATATAAAATCTGAAAGCTTTCAGAGGTTTTTTTTTTTTCCAAGGTGTATGAAACTGTTAATTGCTTAAGATACTGGTATACGTGATAAGCCCTTAATAGAAATCTGCTACTAATAATGGCACTTGCCTTCAGCTACGGCATTGGCGCAATTTAGGCTTAAGAAAGTGCGATTTGTTTGCGAAATGTTATAAACATCCACCGAAACGAAACTGACTGCGGTAAATGATAAATCGACAATTCATTCGATATCTAAACAGCCCAAATTATTTAATGTATACGTACAGACGGAATTTAATTTAAATTCCATTAATACAATTTTGCCAGCAATTAATCTAATATCGATACATTAATGAATACAATTAGGTAAGCAATTTATTTTAAATAACAATGTAAATAAATATGCTGGAAAATTCTGTTTATTACTTTATTGAATGCAATTTTGTTAGCACTTTATTAAAAAATAATATACATAAAAGTACTGGAGAATTCATTTTTTTACATGCTCATTCTGGTGACTACAGTTCAGCAACTACTGCCAATAGTGCCCCAGACATCAACTATAACTTCTTTTTCCATTGATGGAAGATTAAAAGTTTTAAGCATAATGAGCATTTAACGAGGAAAAACGTCGTATTGAATCAGTGCGATTATGAAAAATTAGTTTTATGTTTCCCCCACATACACAGATCGGGAACTGTTTGTCGCCTCACCGAGCACGCTACAGAAAACAAGTAATACGTTAATAACATTATACTACTTAGGGAAAGTGATGAGAATCCTCTGAACTCGATTTATTTATGTATTCGCTGGCAGTCGAATCCATATTGTACCCTAAAATTTTCATTCGTTTTGTGGACTGTTTATTACTGTAACAAATCTTTGTTACTGGGAGAGATAGTTTTGGTGCTTCGATTTAGAACAATCTCTAAATTTTTCAAGCCCTTACTGCATTCCTTCTTGCGCGCAGTCGTGGTGTAAATGGTTAGTACGTCTAGTTAGCAAACTGGAAGGCCCATGGTTCGAATCCCAGCTCGAGCACAGCTGATTTATCAAATTTTTTATCCGAAATGTCAAGTGGTATCTTCAGTGATACCCCGAACTAAAATGTCTATATCTTTTGCCTCTCCCCATTTCATTTTAACATGGAAGAGAATGTAAGGAATTGTCGTATATCCCGTGTGTGCTCTCGTGGTGTTAGTGGTGTACACGTCCGATTAGCAAATTGGAAGATCCGTGGTACTAACTACGCTGACGATGGGGTGTGATTTTTCGTGTCTAATGATTTCTGATAAACTGTATTAGCGGTTTTGTATTGTCTAATAGTCTTTTCAGACTGTGTTAGTCTGCTTTAATTAGTAGTTTCTCACTATCTTTGCCTCACTGGAGGTCGAGTTGTTGAGAACACTAAATACTGGTAATTCGACTGGAGTTCGAGCGTTCCCTTCGTGAAACCACGGTTCGAACCTAAGCGAACGGATTAGCTACGTGACGTTTTTAGTGGTTTTCCCCATGTGTAACGTGAAAACGAGCCATTTCCTATGAAAACGCCTCCACGAAGGCATCCCTGGCCTTAGACAAGTAATCGTCATGTGCTTTGCCATATTCGAATTGCCCAACCTTTCCAGTATTGTAGTAAATTATTGTATGTTTAATATTTGAAAGAAGTTACCTATTTTCTGCGGCATAGAGATTGAAAAATTATTCTTAATTATGGTATTTTTCTCTTAATGACTACCATTTATTTGCTTATTTAATAAGAGGGAGCTGCGGCTGAATTCTCTTCGACGTCAGACGTAATTATTTTGCAAATCTAAGCCACTAAACTTTTCGTTTCGTGTCAGGCATCAGTCGAGATTGGTGGCAATGTTATTTAAGTGAGAGTTGAATTTTGACATTTCTAGGTCGTTTAAATACCGCTTTGAAAAGATCTTGCAAAAGATTCCCTTTTCGCGAAACTCCTTTTGTGATACGTTTTTATCCTTTTAATGCCGCAACAGAGCATCAAGATCATCATTATATGATGCTCCCCCGGCTAAAACGATTCAAGAAAGAATGGAACACATTTTTTGAGCAAGGAGGGAACGGAATGAAATTCTTTTTCTTATTTTTTGTTCTTCTCCCTCTACCCTTTTGACCTTTAACTCACGCGTTGTGAAAGCAGCGTGGGAAAAAAGGTGTCTGTCCTTCGTCTTCACTGTAATGAATTATACTCCGACACCCCCACACGCCTTGTATGCGGAGTGAGCAGCAAGTATTAATAATTCCATATCGAATTCCTTTATTCTGTTGCGAAATATAATAAATTAATCTCTTTTTGTGACCATTCCGTCATTTTGTGAGAGCTCTGAAAGATACGTGAACCATTCAGACGAAAGAAATTAGAGAAATATATATTTTTTTTTTTTTAGCTTAACAAAACCGCACTAATCGTTGGATCACTTAAAAAAAGGATAATTAGTTTTCGGGAATAATTTTAGAATGAGATTGCGTCTTTCCAATCAGCGAATTATGTTTGGGTCCATTCTGCGTAAGGCTTGCATTCTTTACAACAAACTGGCAACAAATTTATCAGAATTTAACCTTAAGTTGATTTCGTTTTGCGTGGTATAGTGGTTAGCGAAGGCCGACAGTAAGGAACTCGGCTTTTTGCTGACAGTTCGTCTGAACTTGATGGTGCGTGTCCATATCTCGAATTGTCCTTCCTGACTTCTGAGGGGTCCAGCGTCATTCTTCTCTTCTTGACCGCACTGCAGCTTTTAATATCTCTCGAAAAAAAATCAATATGCGAATCCAGAAAATAAGTCTTAGTGATGCTAAGATTGTTATTACTAAGCATTGTCACAGTGCTTCAAAAAAATTCCGTTGTTTAAAGATAGATTAAATATTATGCTCGTATTCTAACATTATGCTCGTATCGGGCCTAAAAATAAAAACTGCGAGTCGAAATTAAGGAAATAGTTAGGAAGGAATAAGAAGTTTTAATTAAAAAATAGTTATGGGAAACGTTAATCAACATTATCATCTTGATTAAAAGCTTGCTCACTATTTGATCAAGTGTATGGCAAACAGATATTCGGCATTTGTAAAGAAAAGAGAGGTAAATCAAAATGAGTTACATTTTCATTTTTTCGTCTGCAAAACAATTTTAAAATACTATCGTAGTTAATTTTTAGATTATTCCAATAATATTCAGAACAATGGGGGCTATTATTCTTAACTGTAATTCACTAATGCAAATCCTATTTTGGTTTTAAAAGGTTTTTCATTAATTACGTTAATGATGTTGATATTTGTAGAAACTGTTAATAAAAATAGTTATAAATTCTTTATTATTGCTATTTAAAATATATTATTAAAAAGCTAATTTTTAATTACCTTAGTTTTTATATTAGTAAGTTATAAACTATTATAATGTGAAATAACAAAAGAAATAAAATTAATTATTTGCCATTTGGAAAAATTTCATCAGGCGATATGGATGAAAAGTATCTAATTCTTTTTAAACCACCCAGTTCCACCTCTATTCAAGATTCCTTATATACTGATATTTGACAAGACCTAAAAACATCTTTTACAATATATCTGCCCTTATAACCTTCAACGCACCCTTTTACTGTGCCTTTCGTAATTCTCTCCTTCTGACCGCATTTGCAACGACACCGGTACAGCATCAGAGTATCTATCCACTGTGCGACACTCTCGATGATGAAACGGTGAAAGATGTTAGTTTCGACCGCTACCGAATACGTTCTTGACGACCGTATTAAAAAAATTTATACCTTTAAAAAAAGCATTTTTTATATTTTATGAAAATATTAAGAATTTTCCCTCTCCCCCAATGGCGGGCCCAGATCGTCCACAGACGTTGGCCATGTTGTTGTTACTCAAGCTCACTTGTCTGACAGAGCCAGCCCAAGCCTACGAAAGTTCTCATGTCAAGGAGCGCTAGATTACGCCTGTTGTTGTCAACAGCCTTGAGCACCTAACAGGCGACAGTGCGATTTGGCTCAGTTCTGCCCCCAATTTTGATGGAGAGCAGCCCGGGGGGGGACGGGTACGAGGGTCTCTCACCCCTCTCCCCTACTACCAAACCACATGAGAGGACTTTCGGCTCGCCGCATATTTGAAGTGCCGTCATGCCGCACCGACACTATACATTTACAAACATCCATGCCTCCTCCGGAATTCGAACCCGAGCCTTTCCGCACGGCAGTCAGCGACGCTAACCACTATATCGTTTGGGCGGCAGACGTTGACCATTGCTAAAGCCAGAAACTGTGGGCACTTTCTTAGGGAGGCATTTAATAGGTTGGCAACCTTTGCTTCCTATGAGGGGACGGACAAACACAACCATGCCTTCTCCGGGATTCGAACTCGGCTCCTTAGGTATCGTAGTCAGCTCCCCTAACTGATATACCGTCTGAGCGGCATTTATAAATGTATATTTAATTAAAACTAAAATTCTGCTTTGCATTAATTTCGTGTTTTCTTCTTGCATTGTAAAATTTCCTAGCCTTGGGGACTAAGTATATATAATATTTTTTTCATCTCTTACCGACTATAATGGTTTGCAACCAGTACTTCTGTTTTAAACCCGTCTTGTCTATTTTCTGCTTCTGATCGTGCTTTTTACTTCGGACATTTACCCAAAATTCATTCCTATGAGAAAATGTTTGTAACGTGTTAATGAACGATGCTTTTGAGACTTCCTTTGCAAAATAAATCTTCTTAACTAGCTGTAGTTGCAGTCTGGTCTCCTAATTATTGCGCCAGTTTGGTGAAACTTTATGTTCTTTTTCGTGGTAACAGTGTTGCATTTTTCGATGAAATAAAAATTCTTATATTCTGCGAGATTTCGAGGAGCAGACTTTTAAAATTTAAAAGGCCTTCTTGAGTTAACTTTAACTAACACTTTAAAGATGTTCAATAGGTAAAATGTAAAAAGGAATTTCCTTTTAGTTGTAGTATGAACTTTGTTATAAACGTTGTGCAAATTTGTTTAACAAAATATATAAATAAAAATTTTCCTAATTATTATTTTTAATTGAATTAGCCGTAGTGATTTCTGATTCAAGTAATTTAAGTTTCAGGAATAAAATCTGAGTTTAAAGACGAAAAAAATTAAATTAAAAGTGCTCAAGCATGAACGCGTGTTGTCTTTTGGCTCTTACGTCCAACAAATGGCTGTAAGCAAGCATAGCAATTGTTTATGCTGTAGCTATTCTTTATTTCCTATTCGCATCTCTTTATCCTCAAAGAATGTCTGAAGTGTTTTTCTCAGTTCAGTGCATCTGTTTGCAGTTGTTCGCTCAATTAGTGTTACCTTGGTATACGTCATTAATCCGTTCTAGACCTTTGGATCTATACCAAACTTTTCCAGTAAGAAATAAAGTGATAATAATTTATCGGTTCTTATAAAACAAATCCTGCTGTTTTTATTAAAGCACCGTTTAATGCTAAAAATACAAATGTAGTGGGTGAAATATACACTGTACAGAAATGAAGCACTGTATATAAATGTTTTTCTGCTGTCTATATCAAATGTTTTTCTTTACGGTCTAACGCCTCTGATCTTTGTTTAGTGATCAATTTCACCTCCATCGCGACGTTAGCTGATTTAAAAGCAGACTGATTTCGTCGTTGATTGACTTTCTCATTAACTCTCCTAAAACTCGTCAATGAATTTACAAAAAGCTTAAAATAACACAAAAATCACTTGAAAATTCGGAGTTAAAGCGTAGATTGTTTACTGAATAGCTGCAACAGCAGTACTGATGCTTACGGCAGTGGTTACTTATCGAACTCGAGTAATATTCCAAACAAGTGTCATATGCCAAACAAAAATTTTCGTGTCCAAACAGGACGTATGTTAAGTTTGACATATTTCAGAGCGGACGTATTCCGAAGTATTTAACTGTTCTTAAGTTACCATTGCTGAAAAATCATGCGTTCGCTTAGGTTATTCTGCATATTTGGAACAGCTTTCCGCGACCTGATTAAAAAAGCACTTTAAAAAGTCAGTGCCTGCAAAAACATTGCATTTTTTACATCATTTTCTACATCAATTACTCCTTATAATGTGTATTATTCCTGAATGGGAATAATAAGCGTGCGTAATGCAGTCAAGTCTAATGACAATTTTTAATAGAAATTCTGTATTTTTATGCATAACTGAACCGGTTTTAATACAATTAATTTAAATAATCATCGTGTTACTATTCGTATGGCTCTGAAAAGCACATCCCCCCTTTTTTTATTAACTCTTCTAAACACTCCACTACGCTATAAAATCGTCACAATCAAAAGGAATTTCTCTGAATACAATAACTACAGCGGAAAGTAATCTTTTTAGTACATAGATCTGCTTTTTTTTTTTTTCTTATATTGCTTTTTAATTTTCTAAAGAATGTTAGTAGTGAAGTAAAATCTCTTTCATCACGAACAAGAGGAATAATAATTGATGCACGCCAACTTGAACATAAATTCCGCTTTTGTTTGGCGTTAATTTCATATGAGAAGACTCATTTCTGGCGAGACATACGGCTCTCTACTCCCGACCACAATGAGTCTTTTTATTTGAAATTACAACAAAACAAAGGTTAAATTGTGCCAGTTATAAAATAATATAGTTTCTCTGCGTAATAAAATGCTTTAAGAGTTTTCTCTGTTTCCGTATTTAAGCTTGTAAAGAAATGCCAACTCTCTGAAAATTATTATTATTAATTTTATTAATTGATTGATTTGCTTTAAACTAAAAGAGAAGAATATTTTTTTCCCTTTTGCCGACGTTTATAATTTATAAAATATCCATAATTGAAATATCGATAATTTGAATTAAAAATTTGGGAAATACACTTGTATTAAGAATTGTGTAATTATGTTCATTGCGGTATGTTTTACTTTATAATTACGTTATTATTTTGGTACGTCTGAAAAAAGGCACTTTTTTTTTTCTTCTTCCCTCCTTTTCTTTTACTAACTCTCTCAGCGTCCCATTATGCTGTAAAATAGTCGCAATTTAAAATGTGTGTTTCGCTGAATATAACTACAGTCTATGTCTATAGCAGGCCCGTTAGCGGCCGAGTGGGAAAGGCACTGAAACAGTGGTAGTTTGGTCCGGGCTTCGAATTCCGGCGAACGGGCTGGCTGCATGACCGTTTTTGTGGTTTCCGCCGTGTATAACATGTATACATTTTACCCTCCCTTTAAAGGCAGATAGACCTCGGGTGCTTTGCCGTAATTAAATAGGCCAAACGATGTCTGTTGCAAAATTCATCTTAGTAGGTATATTTTAGATTTTTATTTTTTTATTCATATATTTTTATTTATTCGTTTATTTGTCTACGGCAAAGCACATAATGGCTATCTGCCTAAGGGGGATACCTTTGGAAAAGGCTTTTTGTGGGAAACTGGCTCGTATTTACGTTACACATGAAGAAAATTTCGAAAACATCATACAGCCAGTCTGACTGCCGCAATTCGAACACAAGTCGATGTGTAGTTTTAACCACTACGCCTTTGATGGGCTTCATTTTGTTATCCGACAGTCTGGTAAAAGATACGGAATTTGAATATGCTGTTTGTAGACTGGTTTTAATCTGTTTAGCCATTGAAGGTGACACACATCTTCGGGTAATTTGCACATAAGGATACGACTCGTAGTTTCTACCTTTACGCTGTCACCAGAGTTCTCGGAATCTCACGAGTTTTACCAGCACTGATTCAAAGCTTGTGAGAGCCTAGACGGTGTTGCTTGTATCCGCTATCTGTTTGGTGCGGATCGTGTCCTGGCTTAGTGAACCAAGTTATGGAAAGCTTTGTCTGAGCCAAATATCAGATGTTACAAATGAATAAGGTGAGTACTATCCTGTTGTTTTTTGCAAACATAATTAGAAGCTAATTCAATGCTATAATGCTAACATGCTGCCAGTGTACGTTAGTGTAAAGAACTAAAACAACATGCTAGCAACTTGAAGATATCGATCCCTTATTTATATGTTTTATTTATAACCAGCTTTCATAGCTGTCTCTTTCCACACCGCGTATAATCTTTAGAGTAGGTTTCACATTGTTTCTAGAAGGTTGGCTTTACGAAGCTAACTGTATAATATTAAAAGTATTTGCATATTTTATTAAATTTCATCTGTATAGTTGAGCTCTTCTGTATTTAGGCTTTTATTTTATTTCGAAAGTAGGACAAAATAAAATCGGTAAACAATCATTTTACAAAGAGATTTACTTTTTGTACGTGTGTGTGTGTTTGTGTGAGATGGGAGGAGAAGGATTCAAACGCTCAAGAACATAATCATAGTATTTTCCTAAATTTCTTCCTACACGTTTTAAACGCAACGACCATTTGCTGCTATCTCATTTCCTTTTCCCGTTTTATTTTCCCATTCATTCATGCTCACGCGAAGTCAGATTTATGGTAAATATTCTGTATTTGATGACTTTGCGTGAGGGAGGGGGGAAATAGCTCAAATCGGGGAGTGTTTAGTTTTTCCGAAGAGCCGACTGATTTTTGCAGCGCATGGAAACCAGAATAGATTCAATTTATTCTGGATTTTCTGTTACAGCATAGGAGCAAAAAACCATGACATTTTTATTTATTTTATGCATTTCGTTCGCGTGTTTAAATATGTTTACATGAAACTGCTCAAAGTATGGGAATTCATGCCGTATATGTCAATATTTTTAGTGCTGGCCTGCTAATTGCTAATTTTTATCGTACACACAGTCGGTTCTAATTAATTTAAAGTAAATAGAGCCCATAATATTTTGGGTCAAGTAAGCGGCTGGGTCAGTTATCCGAAGTTAAGAGTGTTTAAGTAAGAATAAAATAAAAGTCAAATTTCATAAGTTATGGATCGAATAGAAACGAACTATGTATTAAGTGATCTCACGCTTTTTGCGTAATGCACATGTAGCAACCTAACTAAATTCGTTCGTTGCCCATAAGAGAAAGATTTCATATTGTGATTAATTATATCACCACATATTTCATTGTCATTCAACGAGCTATTGCTACGCCTTCGAATCCGGTATGGAACATTTGGCTTAAAAGTTTCAGGTTTTAGAATTTGAGCCAAAACTGGTATAAGAGCAGAGAAAATTGGACCAATCATCACAATTTTTCATTGCAGATAAAAAATTTAGAATGAATCATTGAAAAAACTGGAGACTTCGAATTCGCCAAAAATTTGGGGCGGGTTTGAATATGTGTCAGATAACGTTTTCGTGATTGGTTGAAACTTACACCTTAAACCCCCACCGCACCAATCCTTTTTTGCCGCTGTGAACTTTGATGCTCAGAACTCAGGCCTTTGATGCTTAGCCATATTCAAGCCATAATGTAAACACAAAAAATATTAAACACAGTTTTTGAGATGTTTAGTATCTAAATATTTCGTTTATTTAATATAAATCTGAGTAAAATTAAATTTGTTGTTAATTCATATACATCTCATTTTTCCCGTTGATTTAATATTGTTAAAAACAAACATAGGCACAATACCCATCTTTTTTAAAAGCCAACTTTAGGGGATGCTATGCCCGAAGTCTGATCTATAATGATTAGCAAATGGCTATTCTTTCATGGAAAACCAGTGAAATACTCTTCATAGGCTCAGTTTTAGTTTCAAGTAGCGACATAAGTAAAATATAATTTTATTGTTTAATTCTTCATGAGAATTTTTTTGGGGGGAAATAGTAGTTTACTTTCTTAAATTATAAAAGGTTTGTTGAGAAAAACACCGATTGGAAAAAAGTTATGTAGATTTTTTTTCAATATATGGATGCGTAGTTTTAGTTAGTCAAGGTATCTTGAACTGTACAGTACGTTAGGAAGATTAGGAAAACAATAATTTCGTCGCAAGGTTTCAAAAGAGATTTTAAGTTAAAAAAACGAATAAGCTCTTTTTGTAACTTTAACACACACACAGGAAAAAAAAAAAAAGAGTGTGCGTAGCATAAAAGGAACGGGTATAAAAATTTTCAGAATATGAAAATTACGGATAATAAAATACTTTCAAAATTAAAAAAAAAAAAAAAAGTATTTGGATAACTGCAAGAACGCATTTTTCTATCTTGTCCCTTAGAACTGTTGTTGGGAGATTTCTGCAGAGTACTGCGCTTTTTATTAATTGTGAGTGAATAGTATCAGTACAGATAGAGGGCATCCTATGAAATCATTCGTCAGTTTCAAGTGTGTCACCATCATTTCCTGATAAATGAAAGCATTTTTGGAAAGGAAATGTTGGAAAGTTTGTTTTTAAATTTTTGTTATCGTGGGATTAGTGTTAGTTATCTACCTCTATATGTTTTCTTTTGATTTCGTGCTCATATTCCAGAAGTGAGGCATTGCTTTAGTGGTCTTGGTGTCCCAAGAAAACGATTAAGTACAAATAATTTTGTCAGGAATCTCGAGATTTGCCTCAAATAAAGATTGACCGCAATAAATTGAGGCTTTGTTAACAAAAATTGACAGTGATTGAGTTTCCTTATTCAAATACATGCCAGGTTTCCCATCAGGATTCAGTGAGGGAAGTCTGTATAAATCTCTTGTTACGTAGTAAATAAGGAAAAGAAGTATGAAATTACGAAACACTTGAAATGTAACTATGTTTAACAACTGCTAATTCTCCATTCTTAATTTATTTTTATTTATTTATTTATTTTTGAAGTTAACTAAGGATTTCACCGTGATCGCTTGATGTTTTATAAAGATTATTAACTTTTTAAGTGAGTTTAAAAAATTTATCACTCTGACATCAGGAGAAATGTTCCTGGCAAACCCTATAAGATGAAAAAAGGATTTTTTTCCCCCTGTGGTAAAATCAGTTTATATTTTTTTTCCCCTGAAAAAGAAAACGAGAGAGAATCCTACAATTGATAAATATTCCATAATGCTCTTAGTTTTAATAAAAAAATTTCTTCTGCATCAATATTGTGAAATTCATGAAGCCCTCAAGTCATGACGAGGTTGAACTGCATATGGTAAAAGTTCTTGTAGCTATCCATATTTTTTTTTTATTTTGAAGATATTTTATTACCCATACTTTTCATTAGTCGGAAATTTTTTATACCCGTTCCTTTTATGCTACGCACCCTTTTTTTTTTATGTGTGCTAAAATTACGAAAAGTGCTATTCTTTTTTTAACGTAAAATCTCTTTTGAAACCTTGTAACGAAATTATTGTTTTCTTAATCTTCCTAATGTACTGTAGAGTTCAAGATACCTTGACTAACTGAAACTGCGCATCCATATATTGAAAAAAATCTACAGAAACTTTTTTCCAATCGGTGTTTTTCTCAACAAAACTTTTATAATTTAAGAAAGTAAAATATTATTTCCCCCAAAAAAAATTCTCATGAAGAAATAAACAATAAAATTCTATTTTATTACTTATGTCGCCATTTGAAACTGAAACTGAGCCTATGAAGAGTATTTCTCTGGTTTTCCATGAAAGAATAGCCATTTGCTAATCATTATAGGCCAGTCTTCGGGCATAGCATAGCCTAAATTTGGCTTTAAAAAAAGGTGGGTATTATGCCTATGTTAATTTTTAACAGTTTTAAATCAACGGGAAAAATGAGATGTATATGAATTAACAACAAATTTAATTTTACTCGGATTTGAAAGAGGAACAAATTATCCTGATAATGAAAACTGTCAATTGCTTTAGTTTCCGTGTTGCCTTTTAAAATAAATTTTGTGTACTTTGGACTGCATTACCACGGAGTAGAAGTTTCGCAGAAATCAGAATTATATGTTTTTTCGTGTGCATTCTTTAAGTAAAAAACCAAAAAAAAAAAAAAAAGATTGTTGCTGTTGAAAATAAGTGTACTTTATTTCATTTACATTCATGTCCCGTTTTAAGGCTTCTTTCAATTTTTTTCCCTTTTTGAAATATAATAGTGCTATCTTATATAATGTGTTCTGAAGTTGTAATATAATTGGTGGAGTGTTTTGATAACGTCTGGTATATTGGACTTTTTACTCTAATGACCAAAATGACGGTCTTACTTTAGTTTGTGAAGTTTTCATGTTTTCGAAATTTCCAACCTAAAGCGGATATTTATATAGCAGTTAAAAAAAATTGTACTCCGGACTTAATACAAAGCTAAATGGAATTTCCAATGGATCCTCAGAATCCCCCCCTTTTTTTTTTTAATTGCCGGGCACTTTATTTAATAGCCGTCTTCGCCCTACAAGGACCTGAAGTGGTGGCCATTTCAATATGGAAGCAATTAATAGGTGGACATCGTTGCCTCCTAGGAAGAGACGGGCAGTCACAGCCATTCTCCGGGATTCGAACTCGGCCCATCGCTACAGCAGTCAGAGTCGCTAACCATTATACTAGCTGAGCGGCTTGTTTTGCCTCTTAATAGCCGTATTATGTCATACTTTAAGTTGGAAAAAACCAATATTACTCTTTGCTGTGTAAAACAAGAAGCTTATCGGGTAACATCGCGTCGACTGAACACTTATCAAAACAAGCAGGACTGTTGCAGTACGTCTACCTGATATTTCCTATACAGAAAGTGCAAAATAAGGAGAAGGTTTGGTTGGTTAGGTAACTGATTATAGCAAAGCACGCAACAATTATCTGGTATGGTGCTTTCGTAAAGGACTTTATAAGGAAAACTGGTGGGTATTCATTTTAACTACGGAGAAATACACATAGACACTATGCAACTACCCGTTTACGGGAAATTGAACTCGGAACGAATTATCAGTTACGACAGTTTTAAAGAGATGTTATGTATTAATTCTTTTCTTCGTGCACCCTTAAATGTATATGCGCTCACTTGACTACATCTATGAAACTTAGAAACTCAAATCGAAAACGTTCGGAATTATATATTTTCAGGGAAATTTGATTATTTAACACGGCGTAATTTGAATTGCTGAATTGTTGCGAATGTAATGATTTTACCTTATGGACCTTCAAATTATACCTGTAAGTTCAAATTAAATTGGCATGTTCGGTAAATAAATAGTTATTACAGCTGTGAAGGGCTTCCCAGTCGCTGCATGAGGCGTAGCGTTGTCTTGCGGTGATTATGAATCATTGATGCTCGTATTCAATTAATTTGAAGGAAAGAGTACATGCGAGCAAGAGCAAGCACCCAACTGTCGAGCACTTCAACTTGCTGAACATGATACTTTGGCTCTGGATTATATAAATGAAACGAATCTATATGTAGCAGGAACCAATTTTTCAACCTCCCAAGACTAATAACCTTTGCGTGCTTTGCTATAATAAATATCATTCAAAGATTATAATCTACAGTTTGATCAGTGAACTGATATTTTTTTGCATTTTATGGTAGGCACTCAAAGGATATGTATTCAAACAGTTTGAAGATTTATCCATTGTACCTTTATGGCGAATGATGAAGCATTTTTTATGGTATCATACGACGAGATAAACGTAATGGCATTTTATGTATTGCAGTATCTAAAACTTGATAGCTGTTGCGTGCTCTAACGTTATCTCTTGAGCAAACGAACCTTTAAAATTTAAGTTTGTTAAATTTCGCAAAAGGGCGACATTTTTTATGTAAATGCTTGGACAAACTTGCATACGGAATGCTGAAATCAAAAATACCTTTTACTTGCAGATTTGGAATTATGTTACTGCTATTCATTAACCATCTTGCTTCAGTTTTATTTATTTATTTAAAGATGGCAACTTGAAAGTGGATTATCAAACGATATTAACGTGTAGAAAGTAAACCTTATTATACCGATATAATTAGATAAAAAAATGAAATCTATTGCAGTAAAAATATTAAATGTGAAATCCTTTTTTGCCTAAACATATTTATTTGATTCAAACTTTGGGCAATAGCTGCAAAAACTCTGTAAGAAATGATTCTATATCGGCGTGAATGTATAAATCAGATGTGAAAGCTAAAATTCCGTTTTCTTTTTTACAAGGTGTTCTAAACAGGTGACTAGCGGCATTATTTCTTTAAATACTAATTCGAGTTCTATATAATGTAAAATTTCTGTATACAGATGCAGAATTTTACGATTTTTTTTCTCAACATTTTCGTTGAGGAATGTATCTTTATGTGGTTCTCGTAGAATAAAAAATTCAAGCTCTCAATACGTTCATTACCTTTTCCTTAATTAGAAGCAAAAATTTCCTACACTTTTATCTGTAAAATCCTTTGGTAAATATTTTAATTAAAACAAAAGAGGCCTGGTCCAAATTCAAAAACCTAAATAACAAAAATGAAAAATTTCTCTTGCACATTAGGTGTCAATCAAATCAATCCCATAATAACTTTTTATTGAAACATTCGGTCTAACACATATTATTACTTGATTGCCATCAATAAATGAAAATTTTTACCATGCGTTTAAGTAAGACGAGTCAATATTCCTCTTCTTGAAGGGAGAGCCTTTCAGAATAAAGAAACTTTTCGTTGAAAGTTTAAGTTTTCTTGCCTATATTGTTCTTCCGAGTAAAAATAAAGTTCAGTAGCCAGTATCAATATCCGTTTTTCTGACTGTCAATAGGGAAATGACATAAATAATAGAATTTTCTGTTTTTATTCCTGTACTATTATACAAAAGAACAGTATCTCATTTTATTTGGGGCTCCAGTTACGATTTCACTCAAAGGTTGAAAAGTACGGGAACCGGGCTGCGGCTGAATTGAAGACCTGGTTGACGTGAATAATTTAATTAATAGCTGATTAAGGCATTCTTAGCTATGAAAACAAGGTTTCAAATAAAGATAGTGTAAAAAATCCTCCATGGGATTCTCTCAGTAGAATGTATTTAAGACTTAGGAAAATAGAACGGTAAGGAAACATATATTTTTTTCATACCGCTGGACTATCCAAATATGTATGCATTACGAGGAATAAATTCATATGTTTTTTCCTCGACCAACATTATGCGCTAAATTTCTGTTTTTCATTTTGAATATAACAGCCGCGTCGAAATAAAAGCAGCGGCTGCTGTGATTTTCAAACGTAGAACGTGTTCTTTGGCATGTGTTGCAATTCGAGAAAATTTTTCATTTCTCGTGTTGACTGCGTACACAAACTCGATATGATTTGAATATGCTGTCAAAACTGTCCCTTTACTTTTCATACGTTCTAAATACACAAAGACAGGAAAATGCGAAAGATTTTCACGTATTCATTGATATCAGTTCGTGAATTCGAAATTTTTGCTATCAGCTTTACGAGGCATAGCGATGCGTGTATTGTGTAGATTTTGCTTTGGCGTTCTTAAGAAAGGGAAATGTTGTCATCATCAAAAGCATACCAATACGAATTTCGAAGCAAATAGAAAGACTTCCCTTTTCAACATTGCAGCATTTTGTGTTACCGAGTTCTCATCATCAGAATTGTATTGTTATTTCGGTGTGTAGAAATCTAGTAGGATAATGTTAGCACTGAATTTTACACAGTGTTTTATTAGAGGCGTAGCCGAGGGATATCAAAGTAAACCTGCATATATGTAAGGAAATCTCTCTCTATATATATGTAAGATTGCTATCTAGGGGACTGGTACACAGACGAAACACATCTAGGTGACTAAATTATTTAATTTAGCTATTAGTGGAGTTACATTAAGATGATTATTTACAAATGAAAAAAAAGGAAGTGATGATTGAGAGGTTACATCTTCGTTGCCTCATCATTACATCTTAGTCAAAGCGTGCTCACTCCTCTTATTTTTCATAATCATCCTTTAGTCATGCTGAGCTGTCGCGCTCCTGAGATTCAGATATAATTAAGAAAAATGCTTAAGTGGTTAATGACTCTGACTGCCGTACAGAAGGGTTCGGATTCCGGAGAAGGCATGAATGTAAGGTCTGTACCTACTTAGAAGGCAACGGTGGTCCACCTATTGGGTGTCTCTATAATAAAGTGACCCCCGCTTCCAGCCTGAGTAGTGGCCAATGCTTATAATATCTAGTGCTCACCATTGGAAATTTAAAAAAAAAAAAAACTTATGAAAAATTCTACATGCAAACTTTGTTATTAAAAATATTATACTCTTTCACTAAAGTATTTCCTAGCTATGTTACTGAATTTGATACGGAAGTTCTTTAAAAACTTACAGTGAACTTACTTTTATTCAGTCATATTTTTGACTATTTAAATTACTAATAATCTAAATGTGTCCTACGTCACTTTTTATGATTCTAATTATTAATTCATCCTTAAAAAAATCGTAAACTGCTCACCCAGATCTGATCAAGAAACTTTTTGTGTTTCCTTTCTTTCATAAGTAAAATTTCAGATTTGGGTAACCAGAGTTTAAAATTATTCGTCAACTGCACGTTTGATTACTGTTTCTAAATTATCTGAAAAGCTGTACAGAATTGCTTTTAATATTTGCTTTTGGAGACAAATTTGCCAAAAAAGCTTTATAATTACTTTTTCCATTTGATGTGTGTTTTTCCTCAGTCGAGAATGAGAAATTGTATGTATTTATTAACTGCATATCTTTGTTAATAATTAATATTTTGTCGATGTGTTGAACTTAATTTTTTTAAGAATATGCAACAGTTAAAGGCATAGAGTTTAGCATTTGCACGGGTCTTGCTGCTATTGCTCATTTTACAAGACGACATTACTTCATCACTAGTAGAGTTGCACTCTTTTGGGAAGGATACAAGAAGTCGAGACACTGAACGACTTAAGCGAATCATCCCTATGTCTAGAACAGCAAGAAGGGTGTAAAAGACCCTTTTATTAAGAACTCAAACAATTGAACAGAAGGCACTTCTTGGCTTACAAAACCAGCCGACATATTTGGCGTCAATCAAAAGATAGAATTTCAAATGTAAACCAAGTGTTAGTTAGTCTACAAAGACATAAATACGCGGGCGTTGGCTCAAGCCTACCCAGCGTGACTAGCTGTATTGGCAAGAGTAAAGCAACGCCTAAGAATTTTAACCAGTAACTAGATGGCTGGAAAACAGAAAGGGAGAAATGACAGTAAAGACATTTACCATAAAATAGATAAATAAATAAATAAATATTTTACAACTGTTTTAGATTTATTCATGAATTCCATTCAAAATTTGCTTTTACATTATTTTTTTACAATTCGATATTTTGATGGATTTGTTTGTTTTGTATTCCAAAGCACCACAGTGGAAAGAGCGCCACATACCGGTAGACCTGAGTTCAAATTCCGACGAACGGGCTGGTTGCATGGCTTTCTTACATGTGTAACATGAATACGCGGCAGTTTCTGTTAAATCTTTCCCACGATAGCATCCTCTCTCCCTAGGCAGATATCCCTCGTATGCTTTTCTATAATCAAAATAACGCAACTAACCTAGCCGTATTCTAGAGACAGCAATTTATGACTGTATAAAACTGGTTATTATTAGTATTGTTCAAATTTTCAATAAATTTTAGGCATAATTAAAGGAATTTTAGGGTGTAAAGAGTAATACGTTGAGAAACTATTTCTGGACTTCTCTTTACAGTACGCACTATTAAGAAATCAACAGTGTCTCTTCTTTTTTAGTCATAATAATTATTGTGACCGTGTGCAATTATCCCATCAGTTCAAAGGAATGTGGAAAAATAAAAATAAAAAACATTTTAACAGTAATCGATTAAAGTTCGGTTGCTTTCTTAATGAAGTGTATCCTAGTACCACGGAAAGGAGGATTCGCTAGAAGAATAAGTGTAATGTTGAAAGATGTGCAACTGAGTTAACCTTATAGGTAAGTTCTCCTCAATTACTCCCCGAGGGTACATCATGCTTCTACCTATTCCGAGACCCTCCAGGACACTATCTGAAGTCGATTCTTAAAAAACATTTCCTGGAATGACGTAATGCTCTCAATGTTCGCCATTGCCTGTTTTATGCCGCGCCCTCTTTTCTCTTTTAGTGCTTTCTCTTGTAGCTCTCTGTGTAGTATTCTTCTTTTTCCAGGAGCAATTCGGAGTAATTCACGAGTGTTTTCCTTTTCTCCTTCTAAAACTGCAGCCTCTATTCTCTGCAATTCTAACTTTTTATATCAGATATCTATAGCTGTCTACAAATTTAGAATCTTTTATCATATGGTTTAATACCTTATGTTTTGGTTTGGTTTATTTGATTATGGGAAAGCACACTAGGGCTATCTGCCTAAGAGTATGGATGCCCTCGCAGAGGACTTTCTAAGGGAAACTGGCTTTATCCACTTTATACACGGGAGAAACCCCGGAAACGCCCAGGTAGCCAGTGTTCAGTGACTTGAGCGGTCAGCCGTAATTTAGTAGCCATTTGTGAACAAAACAGCATTTAAATGCTTTTTATCTTCCTTTGCAAGTATACAGGGTGTTCCCGAATTCGAGCTTCAAAATCCGAGGCTGATAGTAGACATGAAGAGGATGAAAAATTGCCATAGAATATGGGATCGCAAACCACGTTTAGCGGGAGAAAATCGTAAAAGTAGTTATGAAGTGTGGGACGTCGAATGGGGAAAAAAAATTAGTCAATAATAAGTAGAAAAACATTTATTTGATGTAAAGCAGGATGATAATCCATCACAGTTCAACGTCAGAAAAGAGATGATAGTCAGTTTTATAGAAATTGTTCAGCTGAAGCGGCGACGATTCGTGCTGTCAGGTTTTCCTACAACCGATTTCAGGTGGCCCCAGAAGAAATCCAGGGAACTGAGGTCCGGGGAGTGTGGAGGCCAAGCAACAGGTGGTTACGCAACGTAGTCGCAAAAGGGACTGGGGCACCGTCATGCATACAGTATTTTGGCGCACACTGGCCGGTATTTCCTACTTCATATCGTAGGAAAACAAGGTAATTTGCGCCGTTGAGGTGCTGGAGTAGAAGGTACGGTCCCAACAGATGATCTTCGAGAATCCTTGCCCAGATCGTTAATCAGATGTTAAGCGCATTGTGCATGCTGACCACGCCTTCTTTTGTAAAGCAGGCTTCATCTGAGAATGAAACAGTGGTGGGAACTGCGAATCATTCTGTATGGCATATGTCTGATATGTGAATCAGTCTGTAAGTACGAATTCTAACCCAAGGGAGTAGTCGGCATCTGCTAAGAGTTGAACCTTCTGCATGCGAAAGGGGTGCACGTTTTTTGCACTCGGAATCTTCCACACCATTTTATGACGAATACGCAGTTCAACTGCAACCCATCGTGTACTGGTCGACGGGGGAAACGGCAAACCAATGCAATATTCGGATTTCTGTTTCTGGTGTGCGCAACATAGCGTTTTTGCCTATCATCTCTTTTCTGACGTTGAACTGTGATGGATTATCATCCTGCTTTACATCAAATAAATGTTTTTCTACTTATTATTGACTAATTTTTTTTCCCCATTCGATGTCCCACACTTCATAACTACTTTTACGATTTTCTCCCGCTAAACGTGGTTTGCGATCCCATATTCTATGGCAATTTTTCATCCTCTTCATGTCTACTATCAGCCTCGGATTTTGGAAGGATTCCGTCAATCGATTGTTCGTGAAAGGATGCGGAAAATGCTTCTTCGGATATTGCTCGTGGTACATCATATTTCTCGTTCGTGTGATATGACATGTTGTTTCCGAATGAAGTTTAACACTCGCGAATTCTGCAATGCCTGCTAATGAATACTTGCTCGCTGCTTTTATTTCTCCCTACGGGCAGGAAATTTGCTAACGAGAAAGTTTATTTTCTCGACCGCTGTGCTCCTAATCCTCGCATTTGTTTGGCCACTCCCTTCGTCAGGCTTGATATCCTCTCGGCGTCTGTTTTTGCGATTTCCACCCAGTAAACGTGGTTTACTACTCCATGTTCTATGGTAATTTTGTTTGTATGTTGATGTCTACTATCATCCCTCTGAATTTCTCGGTCGAATTCAGAAACACCCTGTATACAGTTTATGAGACATGCAGGTGGATTTACACTGCGTTCATTTCTTACCGAACTTTTACTTCTGCGATACCGGGAGTTGCTTAAGAATTTTCAAATGTTTTAGTATTAGCGTAATTTGGTTAAATTATTTATCATACCTGAAATTATACGAATTATCCGATATATTATTAACGTATCTATATTCATAACTGCTAAATGTGGACTAAAAATATAGCAGTTTAGCATTCCTTATCGTCTCTTGTATTCTTTACTAAATTTAAATATCGTAAAGTTTCAGTTTAATACTTAAAAATGAACACGCTTACATTAAATACCTTACCGAAATATTTTAGAAAGCATTTCCAACGAGATTATGTTTTTCGTCTTGTTTTTAAATAAATTACGAAGGCTGACAGTACTACTTTTACATTTTTAAATATTTAGTATGAATCATTAATATACAATCATTAGTATTCTTGATTATACATCTTTATTCTTTGCGTTGTTCGCAGCATTCTCGATTCATAATCAAGACTGCGAAAAGCGAGGATTAAAGTCATAGGAAACATGTTAAGAATTTTTTCACAACCAGAAACGTATGGAAGAAGTGAAATAAGGGAACCGAGCGAATCGAAGTGAAGCAAGGGAACGGATGAAGAACAGAAAGCAAATTGGAAAAACCAGTCTGTAGGGTAAATTTTGGAGGACACGGAGCAATAGCAGCAAATTTGGGAAGGAAGGATCAAACAGAAAACTGCATTTAAAGGAGAAATCCTAACGCGAACGTTGGAGAGATCGAGGAAAAAAGTAACCACTTGCGTAATAAAATCTGAGATGAGGACAGTGGGGAAAATCCCGGCGAAATAAAGAAAGGCATTAAACATCTGGAAAGCGGTATGTATGCGTTTGTTTTGAAAATGAATGTGATATAAATGGCAGTTAAAAATTTATTCGGTTCTCTCTCTCCTTTTTTTTTTTTTT
>KK118905.1:204011-262004 GCA_000611955.2 Stegodyphus mimosarum
ATTATTTATTCCGAGTTTTCTCGTAGGCTCGGAGTTTCTTCTTCGCGCGAGTTTCCTCATCTTCTGTAGATTCTTTGTGATTTCTGTAGAATTTGAGTGCTTTTTAAGTTCATCAATAACTTTGTACATTCCTTTCTGCTGTACAATTCTGACTAGTTCTTGCGCTCGTGATATCCTTGAGTTGCTCTGCACTATTCTTTTCTGTGTTAGTAGCAGGCTGAGAATGTTTTTTACCCTTTCCTTTTCTTGGGATGGTAGGTGTTTTCAAATATTCTTCTTGTTTCAAGAATGTTGGTTGAGACATCGTAGATCTGGCCGATTTTTCTGAATCCGCGTAACCGCTTAGCTCATTATCTTCCTCATTATCGCAAGGTGTTCTAAAGTAAAAATTTTCGTTAGTGAAACCCGAAGGTAACACTATTGTAGCCGAGATTGCAATCAGTACGAATTTAAGCAAAATAAAAATACGATGGTACACTAGCTCAGCTCTCAATTAAACTCTTTCAATCCAAATCTTAATCTGATTTCAAAACGAACGAATCATTACGGTGGTGGAAGTGTAATGGTATGGGCAGGGATAACGTCGAACGACAGCACTTCTCTGCATGTGTTTGACAAAACCTTCTTGACTACTATTAAGTATAGAGAGGAGATCTTAGGGACACTATAAGACTTTTCAGGTGTGCAGTGTGCCCTGGGTTCCTGTTAATGAACGAATGAGTTTATGTGAACAATCGTCCACATAACTCAGCTGGTCCACGATTACCTAGAAAGTAAGGATATTCGCCGTATGCATTACCATCTAGATGTCCTAACCTTAACCCTATAGATCATGTCTGGGACACTCTTGGGAGTGCAATTTCATCCCACCATTCCCCTCCGAGAACCATCCCGGAGATGTAAACTGCCTTGTTGCAGGAGTGGAATCGATTACCACAGGGATTCCTCAACTACCTCCTGTTCAATTTACTGTCATTCTGCGGGACCTGTGTCGCTGTGAGAGAGAATCATACCCCATATTAGACTGACTCATTTTCAGTTTGGTATCACAACGTGGATTTTGGGCATCCCTGTTCTATAACTTTTGAATAGTACTTCTCTTTCTCTGTTTTAAAGGTGTATTCATATCAAATTTCATTAAAATGAGTCCGATAGTTTTTCAGAAATTCGACATAATGTGCAAATTCTCTTACTTTTACACACGGGTGTAGTTATACTCGAAGTCAGCCTGGTGAAATCAACTGCAGATGTCCGTTCAGAAACTTTTTATTATCTCTTCAAAATAACTTTATCATTTCATCAAAGCTTAAGAACTGAATTTAGCTGAATCTTACCAAACCGAAGCTCACGCACGAAACTTAGGGGTGTCGGGAATTATTAAATTGTGGTCGATATGCTTACGAGATAGTAGAGTATAAGCTTTTAATGAGTACTCTTTCACAGAGTATACCTTAAGTAATTTCATTTGGCGGAGAATCGCTGGGTCAGTTCTGTCGTTTATGGGGAAGAAAAAGTAATAGAATTAAGAATAAAGCTTCACGTCGAAGAAGCAATGAAAGGAATTGTGGAGAAAATGCATTTCTATATAACATTAAAAGTAGTTGCAGAGGGTAATAAATTTACTCGCAGAATGTCGTACCTACCTAGAAGTTACCTTACTTACATTTAAGAAATTACCTTACTTACATTTTTTTAAATCAAGTGGCAAGCTTGTAACAACAACGAAGTTAGAAGCATGAGGAGAAATAGTTATCAGTATGAAATGAAGCAAGATCTAGTATCTTGAATTTTTAAGGGTGGCTTCCTGCAAAATGCTGTTAGTTTAGTTTCCGCATTCCCTCCGAAAAGAGTGTGTTTGAATGTGTTGTCTTCTTTCCGAACACCTTGTAATCAACAGTTATGTGTATTTGGAAGTATTTCAGTGTTTTTAGCCAAGAAATATTCTTGCTTTTGTTAATTTCTTGCCTTTGTTTTATAATTGCTTCATTGGGAGTAAAATCATAACTTTCTACATTGACATATTACCGTTTATAACTACGAGAACACCAGCGGTGAATGTCTTATAACTTTATTTAAGTTTGCGAAAATGATTTGAAAAAAATATAATCCATTGGTAGTTTAGATAGCTTAAAAGTTTTTCTTTTCCCAAGCCAAAAATTTTTTGAACGGTGTTAAGTTTTGGTACTGCATGTGGAAAGGTAGAAGATTTCATTAGAAAATATATTTCGATGCCCTTTTAAGTCTGTGGCGATGGTTTTCGCCACAATACTCCAAACATGTCAGACGCTTCATTGAAAAGAAGGCAAAAAACTTTCGTAAACCATAAAATTAACTTTATTCAAAACTAAAAGGTAAAATATGAAATTAAATACAGGATAAGCCGACGTCAAATGTCGACTATTAACAAGAAGGAACAGTGAAGTACAAGTGCAGGTGAGTCTGTCGAACTGTTTAAGCTATAGCGAGTGGGCACGGGTACAGTGCAGCACACATGGATAGTGCATGCAAATGTTAAATGCAAATACTCCGCCACAAGTTTTTTAAATTTCATTAATGGCGTTAAAATGGTGCTTTACCCCTGTTATAAACTTTAGACTACATCTTAATACACCTTAATCTTCATCTTAATCCAGCCGATCATGAGTACAGGAGGTTGCTGTTTAATGTCCATCCAGCGCAACATGCAGCAGGTATCCATGCCCATCTAATGATGCTCAATAGCCAAAATTCTTCGGAAAATGCAATTTTCATGTATACAGACAGTTCCAAACTCGATGGAGAAATTGGATGCAGCGCTGTCATAAAGCGTAACAATGAAGTTTTACAAGCATGGAAAGGGCACATAGGATCAGGAAATACGGTATTTTAAGCTGAAGTGGCTACAATTAGGCAGGCTATTGCAGCAACGGAACAATTTAATTAGCACACATTCCGCATCTTCACTGACAGCATTTCTGCTATTTATGCAATCCGTAATTCCTACCACCCTTTACTATGATAGCCGACATCCAGGGTAGTATCCAAAGCAACTAGACATATAAAATGCACCAGTGTAACTTTGTGTATATATACATATGTATATGTGTATGTATCATTGTACATTGTAGAACTGGATTGTAGTTAAGAGAACAATCAGTGTAAAATGTTTAAATATTAGTGTGAAATGTTAATGTATGCGCAACAAGGTACGCATTTGTAAAACAAATATTATTGTAACAATATATTCTCAGTTTCTAAAACTAGGTGCACATAAAATGCACCCCGGTAGTGCATAAGATTTATGTAAAATGTATAGTGTGTGCATCAGTATACAATTATCGTAGTGTGTAAAGTATTTAAATATCAGTTTAAAATGCTTAAATTTCAGTATACAGCATCGACAAAAGTTTCTATTAAGCTTCTGGGGTGCCAAATAGTTCTCGCCATTGTACAGTTGCGGATTCCGAACGATATCCGAATAGTCCTAGTAAGCCACCCGGGTTTCCGGACTCGCTTTCACCTGTCACCTGCATCTTAATACAGAATGTATTTATGCAAAAGCAACAAAGTTTCATAATGAAAAGATTATTGGGTATCACTACTCTCGGGCCAAGCTGAGAATTTCCCGGATAAGCAGGTCGGTTGAGCGCGAATTTTCTTGCTTTTGCCCATATGAAGTGTAAACAAAGCTAGTTTTGGGGAAAAGTCGTCCTAAGATAGTTTTCATATGCTTTGCTGTGATAAACTGTGTACCTTGTGCACCCTAATTAAGAGGAAAGAATGATTGATTTAATAATAAATTGATATTAAACCACGAGTTAAAGTTTGATGGCAGAATAAGAAAAAATGCAATGCGAAATTTAGATACATCAAGAAACATGTAGCTTATTTTTGTTTTTGCACGAGATACGGTTCCCGATATAAGTTCCACAGAGATCGCCGTTATTATTCATAATATTTTTCTATAAGATAAAGAAAATATTTTTTTGGCCAGTTGTTAATTATGGTAAAGCACGCAGGGGCAACGTTTAGTGAAAGACTTTCAGAAGGTACATGGATACTTTGCTACTAGCTTCAACTATTGTGAGTTTTTACTAGTCGGTTTAGTTTATTGCCCTAAGGCCAATCACGGTAATTTTTTAATTATGATGTAATCGCCCCTTACACCCAAAGGCGGCGTTGTTATTTTGGTAGAGTTCAAATCTAAGTTCATGAATTCACGAAGTTCTTATCAGCGAGTGAATTGAGTACTGTTTTAACAGTCTTGAAATTCAGGCTCTGATTCATATTTACAGTCTTTTAGATATGCAGAATGTTGAAACTTGCTATTTCTTTGTCACGTGACGTGAACCAGCTAATGGGAGAGTTTCTTTCCGAAACTGATGTTAAATTAATCTTCAAGGTAAAGTTCTGTAGAATTCTAGCTGCAGGTACTTGAATCGTTTAAATAAATTCATTTAATGATTTCAGAGTGTACTTACTGGTTGTCTAGTACTTAAATAACCTGAAAAGACATAAAAGAAATTGCAGTCTGAATATCAAACCTGAAACGTCTAGCAGTTTTATCATTTCAGCGTCGTTGTGTTTGTGACGAAAACTAAGGTCCCTAAGAGAGGATAAGAAAAGGCAAAAATGACTCTGAGAGATTATAGAGCTTTTCTTATCTCTCTGGCATTTCTTTCTATTCCTTATACACACTTTTGCCTTAAATTTCTTCCAGTTTAGAGAAATGAAGGACAGTTTGTCACGGAAATCATGTTAATTCGTTATTAAGAAAAAAAGCTCTTTCGGGAAAAAAAAAATGTATTTCGAATTTTACTATTAATGAGTTTTAAAGTAATTCAATAAACTAACGCCATGCAACCCTCGATAAAATTTATCTTGAATTTATTATCGGCAGTCGATTAAAATTCATTAAAAGGTAGGAATGAAAAGAAAGAGACTAAAGCGTCGACGAAAACGCATTTAAAAATATTATATCCACTAATGTACAGAAGGGTTTATACGTAATTTGTTTTTATCGGCTGTGTTTATTTGTTAAAGATGAATCTACTTATGTTGCGATTTTTTATTTAACTTTAATGAGATAAAGGTAGATGCAATAAAACTTCATTACATTTGTTATTGCATTGATCTGTTAAATATATTAAAGTATTTTCGATCAGCTGTTATAGAATATTTAAATATCATACTCATTGATGCATTCAATGTGGATATCCGACTATAACGTAGCACTACGGTAATATGTGTGCACAACCATTTTAATTTTGCTATGTAAATTTTTGTTTAAATTTACATCTATATCCAAATGGGCTGAGAAAAATGGAAATAGGATCTTATTTTTTGCATCTGAGACTCGCGTCTGTGCAACTAAAATTAAGAGCCGTTGAGAACTGCGTCAAAGTTAAAAAATTGTAAACATTATAGAATGTGCTTTAAATTAGCTTCTTATTTATGTTCTGTCTCGACAGTGGCCAAACAATATTGTTGCGTTTTACGGGTTCGTGGATTTGAGAGTATCCGATGAAAACACGATGCAGAACAATAAAAAGCACAATTTATTTACAAGAAATCACTATTTACAGCACAGTTCCAAAATTACCTTCAAAAGCGTCGAAAATCTACAATAAATACGCTGAAACAATCAGCAACACAGCTTCAGGCTGTAACTGTAAAGGTAGCTTCACGGCAACACTAAACTTATAATAAACACCGTGGAACAATCACCAATCCTCTGTCAAGCTATACTGTAAAGGTAGCTTCACGGCAAAGCACTATCCGATCGCTTTCCGTTCACAAAACTCTCGCGTAGCTTAGCACTCACAGTAAGCAGCGATCCTCACAATGCCGGCTCTTAGAAACGCAGGGTTTTATATAGCTTTTCCTTAGGTTCCACACGTTTCGAGAAATATCTCGACAGGAAGTTATTCTAGAAGCTTCCCGATTGGACCATGGGATATCGCCAATTTGGTCGCCAAATGGGAGATAAAGTCGCCAATCTGGCAACCCTACCATACACTATTTTATGGCAACCCTAGTGCTATGCCGGAAAGCTTACATACAGACGCAACCGCTGAATTTTTCGCAACAATATAATGATCTCAAATTCGAGTCAGGCGAATCACTGCCGCATGTCAGTTTTCGTGGTTTTTCTCATGTGTAATGTGAATATGAGCCAGTTTTCTTTAAAAAGTCTTCCAAGAAGACATCTTTTTCCTTTAGGCAGACAGCCCTCTAGTGCTCTATTATTCAAATAATCCAATCCCATTCTATCCCGACATATTTTTTTCTCAGGTATCTGAGCACTGCTTTCATATGATTATTTATTTAAGGGCCTCCGCATGCTATTGAGGAAAAAAATCACAATATTAGGCAGAATTTGTAGAGTCGTTAGGTTAGTTTTGAAGCAGGAGATACGAAAAATGAACAGTGCCCTCGAATCTGGACCTCACGATACGATTCGAATGTGCTAACACCGCGAAGGCATGCCAGAATTGAGAAAATGCCTTACAAACTGTATAATTCTGAATTTTAGTTAAGCGTCCGAACTGTTTTGCGTTTATGTAGGTTCAAAGAACAGTGCTAGAATAAGGAAACATCGAGGAACTGAATGATCAATGCGCGTTATCTTAAATAAATGCAAAAGGTTTAAGGGTTTTTCTAAATGTTCAAATTACTAATTACATTACGTGTTTGTATACAGTCTTCTTAAAAATTGTAATGCGTGTTATAGTCTGTGTGAAAAAAAAACCATTGCTCACGTATTGTTTTGACATTATTTTTATTTCCTCCAAATTATAGTAAATTTTCTTTACTTAAATGTCCAAGACATTTTTCTATGTACTTCTTTGAAAACCTCAAGGCTATTTACTCTTAACTCAGATAAAGTCAGTAATTAAGTTGTAAACATATGCATTATATTGATGATCTCTTTCAAAGAAAATTTTTGTTATTAATTTAAAAAGCCTGATTTGTCAAACAGAAATTCTTCGCTTGTTTCTTGAATTATTCTTTCTACATTTTTATCAACAATGGACTCAAATTTAAGAAAAAAGGGAAAAGGATAAATAAAAAATTTTTCTTAATTTTACTTCGCTGGGAAACACAACAGTTATAATTAATTTTCATTTTAAAGCTGTTTATTTCGAAATAGCTGAAAGATATTAGAGAAAATTGTGAAAAAATTAGCCTGGAAACTTTCACTTTGGTTTAACTTTCCATATCCACCGACCGATTCAATTGCTCTTGATTTCCTGACTGAAAATAATGAAATATATGTTATTCTAACTTTTCGGAACAGAAATTATTTAAGTGCTGTCGAGATTTAATTTAGAAATATTCGGAAGAACCAATTCATTTTGGATTAACATTAGCTGCTAGTATCCCATGATGGCCAAAAAAGCTTAAAAAATATTATTACATTTTTCTACATCTCATTTGTGCGAAGTCGGATTTTCAGTATTAACCAATTTATTGTTATTTTTAAATGTAGAAGACTATATGAGAGTAGTCTTTTCATTTTTACAACCAAATGTAAATAAAAAATAAAAAAAAAAAAAAAAAAAAAAAAGTCAAGCCCAAATTTCTCATTAAAAGTAGTCTTATTAGTAACTTGTAATTAATCCCTTAACAAACGTACTGCTGTTTTTGTAGTATGTATTATTTTATTTTACATTCAAAATTATTTTCATAAACTATTTTACACAATGTATTATAGGTAAATAAACAACTTAAAAACTTATCTTTTTCTTTGTGTGCTGCCAAATTTTGAAACCGTTAAAAGTGTGCCGTGACAAAAAAAAAAAAAAAGTTGAGAATCTCTGGATTAGTAGCTAGCGTCAGGATAAACAATACTGGAATGTTGCCAAAGTACGCTCTAGAAATTATTGCTTTTAACTCATTTACCCATTCCGGTTAAGGTTGAGTACTTGTAGTTGCAGTTTTTGCTTCATTACCCGGTGTGTAATTCAAGTTCCCAGCCTTAACCTTTAACGCAGCTTATTGCATTTTTATATTCTTGTATACATATTTGAACATATCCAATTATGCCTTTTTCATAGCGAAGGAACAAGAAGGGAAATATATAATTCGATTGTTTTTTAACTTATCAAATGCCCATTTTAAGAATGCTCTTAATTTAAATATTATTTATTTTTTAAGGTGTAAAAATATTTTTATTAAGTGGATTTTTCAGTTCTTATTTACATTTAATTTTTCTATAGTCGGTTGGAAAATACTTTTTAAATTAATAGTTACTTTATGTTAATTATATATCAATTTATTGACTAACTTTCCGATAGCACGTTTTTCTTATTTACGAAGTTCCTATAAGAAAGGCTTATGCATCATCTCAGTCTGAATTCGGCATTTCTATGTAGCTACTTGCACTTTGTCAACATTCTCTTTGTTTTCTAAGTACACGAATATCTTTGACCTCCTTAGTTATTTGTTTTTCATAAGCCGGATGTTCTTTTCGTCTTTATTTCGTTTATAAATTTTGCATGATGAGGTTGTCTGCGTCGGTGATGTCTTTTCATCCACAACGGTATGTACAGCACTTTTTTACAGTAGATTTTCTCGAGGAACGAACATCACCACTAAGTGTAATATCTTTGCTAACTTTATCGCCGGCTTTTTTCTCACGCATGTTTGCATTTACTCTTGAGACGATACTGACCTCTGCCGAAATAATAATAAAAAGGGAGGAGGCGAGCCAAACCGTTTTATCGCTTGGTCGCGCGTGACCAACTTCGCAGTTGGATACACGTGTGACGTTTTAGTTTTTCTCCTTCACTGTTTTATTTCTTTTGTTCTTGGTTTTGTCCCTTTAACTTACATAACATTCTAATGAATCGAGGAGAAAGGTGAAGGCATTTGCCGAAACGAAGCGATAGGGGTAGATAAGTATTTTATGGGAAGATTGTGAGTTCGACTCCTGGGGGCGGTTTGCTTTTCTGTATTTGCTGGTGGTCTCGCGATCTTCATTAAACTATGGAGACTTCAAGGAGAAGGAAGTAATTTTTATGGATATAATTAATGTTTCGTGAAACCTTCTCGTGCGTTACAAGAACTTCTTGGCATTATTTTCGTAAAGAAATTAATTAAACAGCTGAAAGAAAGCAGCAGTAGATATGTAAAATAATGTTTATGGTATGGCAACGAGAAATAAAAAGTATGACTTCTAAGCAACTTCGTGCGGGAAATTTTTATATCTATATTTCATGGTGTTTAAATGCTATAAATAAATTATAAATTTAAATTAGTCTCATAATTTGTCAAATCTTTTTTGTCCCCCCCACCTCTATGTTCAGTTTTTTTCCAAGTCTTAATTCTACAATCCTGTAATAGTATGTATCAGAGCCGGTACAAGGGTGAGGAAAGAGAGGCTCTTGCCTCAGTTGAATCACTAGAAGGGGCGCCAAATTGGCTATGCGAATTCGAAAATTACTTTCATATATTTGTTTTAATTTGTCGGTTAAGGGAAATAAGCTTTGGCAAACTTAAATTAATAAAACAATAGGAAAAATTGCAAGAAAACCTGGAACTAATGCAATGTGTATTTCAATGTTATTTCTTATTTATCAAAAAAGGATTTTTTTAACATTTTCATTTGAAAGTTATAAGTAATTGGCTATATTATTTTTCTGAATTTATAAAGCTACGATTAAAAAATACTTTAAGTATTATGATATTTTGATTTAATAGAGTTACTTTTGCTTGATACAAATATAGTTATCTTGATATACAGGGGCGCTCATTTACTTTTTTGCCTCAGGGGAAAAAATATCTTGGCACGGCTCTGGTATGTATTAAACTATTTTTCTGCCCTTTCTTTCTTTATGTTAATTTATTAACTCACCACCATTAGCTCTGTTTTGTAGTAAACTAGTTTTATTCGTTAATTTCCTTTCATTCATTTCTAAAACGTGTTCCGATCTCTTGGTTTGTTTTGAATATGGTACCAGAACACGAGAGTTCATAAGTTGCTTTCTTTAGACTAAAATGCATATCACCTCTTGTGATAATTATGTACCCGTATAACAGAAATATGTAATAATGCTATATAAAAAAGCTGTTATTTATCAGCATTACTGCGTAAAAATATTTTATGCGGAAAAGTTGCAAAAGAAATTCGTACACAGATTATATAAAAGAGCATTGCAAATATTTGAAAAATATTTTTAATTTTTATTCATTTCGTTTCATCATGATATGCCCCACTGGCATTCAGAGCATAGTCATGTATTTATTAAATTTTCTTTAAAATTACGTATTTGATTTCTTGCGTTGCAAGTCCGCCGGTAAGTTTGATATTAGGTAAAGGATATAATCGTAATTTTACCCGAAACGCAGTTGTTTTCTGTTCTTTGATAGAATGACTATCTCTGTTCTTATGACATTCCCTTGGATGGAGTTCCAGCCTGAAATAAGCTGTTGCTCCTAATTGCAGAAATTGCGGTAATTTAATTTAACTTGAATGTTGTTATTCTTTCAAACATCACTTATTAGTTGCACACTGCCTTTTGTTATGTGCGCCGGAACTTTCTTTCATTTTTCGCTTCTATGACACGGAGATGGGTTTGGAACACCATGTATGTAATTTGTCGAGCATGTGTATTCGTTGTTTTTGGTCGAAAATATTTTAATTTAGAATTAACAATATTCAAAATGAAAAATTTTAATGAAAAATACGCGCATAAAGCAAAAAAATTCATACATTAATTAAAATTCTTAACTATTTTATGTCAGCTATCCTTTGAGTACCATATTTATGTCGTTCTTCTCCTTTCTTTCATTCCTGGTTCTTACTATATAGCTTGCTGTACTGTCTGTTATATGCGTCAAAGTGTGTTTGCACCCCCGTATTACTGAACTCGAGCGAGCAAGGATCTGGTAATGAAAGTTTGCAGTGGTTCATATATACTGGTTATTTAAAAGCAGGTGCGTTTCAGGGTGGAAATCGGTATTCGAAGAGAAGCACATCTTTTGATCTTGGCTGAGTTTATTTCCAGTCTAACAACTAAACCTAGACATTTAACAAACACATCCTCAGTTTATATCGAAAATTAGCCCCGGCTCTGAAAACCCTCCCGCGGCCACTCCCATGGGGTTCAACCCCTCATTTCGCTGACGCCAACCCCTCGTGATTCGCTAGCCCGTTAATGACCCTCACGAGGATTGTAGCCTTGGACAACCGGAAACCATTATGGCGGCCGATCTGCTGGATAAGAGTAGCGGGTAGGTGCTACGTTAATGACGTTGGGCGATATCACCCCCCTATCCAGAGCAGAGAAGAGCCTTAGTGGCCATATTTCGACCTCGGAAGATTCATCATTCTGTTTTGATAAATGACAACCTCAACATTCTTGTTTGGAACGAAACTATGTTTACTGATAAGTGATGAGACGTTCTACAAGGAGCAATTGTAAGGACGGCTTTCTAGTATTTAAACCCTTCCGGCTCGGTTTGGTTAGTAGCCGCTGAATATTTGATCGTTTCTTGTGCACCAAAACGTTTCTTAAAATAAGACTACATTATTGGATCATGGCCTTAGAAGACTTTTTTTAAAGAAAACTGATATTCTCGGTATACATGCGGAATATCACGAAAACCCCCATGCAGTCAGCTCGGTTGTAGGAATTAGAATCGAGACCGAACTACCGTTGTCAGCGGTCTTTTTCACTCGGCCGGTGATAGGCGTAAAAGCGTGAAGTGGAACGTATTGGATCGTCATAATTTTAAAAACAATTTTTGTGTGTGTCTGTGCGTGAGTGTGAGAGGGCAGAAATTTTTTGAAAAAAATTATACAACCTTGCGAATATTGGTGTTATCAGTATATCTGAAGCAGTGCACCTTTAATGTGATTTTATACTGTGGCTTTAAGAATTCTAGAATATGAGTAAACGTGTGGTCGGATTTGTTTTTAAATAATCAATGTTTTCTCGCACACTGAATGGCCGCAGCTTCGTTGAAAGGTAAAAAGTCTTGGCTGATCAACTTGCACAGTCATTAAACTTTTTGTAACCAGGGAGCTTGAAAAATCAACATGTGTGTGGGAACCTAACCCGAGATCTTCAACTGATAGGTCAATGTGCTGACCACAAGAACACGTGGAAGATACGTATTTTTTCCTCAGATATCGAAAATCAGTTGGCTGTTAATTTGTGCACAATAACATTTTGGGCAAAAGTTAAAAAACTAAATTAAAAAATGAATGCAAATAAAAAGAAACTTCCTTTAATTTAATTTTTTCCACATTTTCTGAAAATCTGCATTTTAATTTATGAACTCTTTATTTGAATAGTAATTCAAAATTTGATGATATAAATGAAAATATGTGAATAACCTAAAAATTATGAGCACGGAAATAATACTTAGTAGTTTCTCTTTTCAGGGTGCGTAATGCATGAAGATCTTCCGTGTATTTATTACCTGCGAACATAAAATAAAGGTCAATGAATTGACGAGAAAGGCGAGAAAAAAAAAAAAGAAATCCAAGTAAAGCGTCCTGAAACTTTCAAATTGCAGTAGATATAAGTGCAGACAGAGTATACTTTCTCATTTTTCGAAATCAAAATAAGCAACGTTAACTCTTCCATTCTTCGTATCACTTTTACGTAATTTATTAACATCTGTCTGAAAGAGGTTGGCTACGATCGATGATAGTTATCGTTGCAAGGGAATTCGTTTTATCAAGATAAATAAATAATGTTACAATTGATTTTCTGACGCCTGGTTTCACATTAGACAGATTTCCGCCTTTGCGTGGAGGCGATTTCCTTAACAAACGCTACTGTATGATACTAAATATTGAATGTTGTTTCGGTATGCGTAATATTTTCCTTCTAATAACTGACAGAATTTGAAGCATTCTCTTGTTACAAAAGTATAGCTGTCTCAGAATCGTAAACAACTGTTTGATAGGGTGGGTTAATTCGTTATGACAAAACATTCGAGAGTTAACTAAATCTCATGGAAAATATGTTAAAAGATAGTGGCTCACGTTTATTATATATTCAAATATTTCACTCTTTTCAGACAGCCCCTTCCTGCTGGGAAAACAGAACGCGTGAAGAAGCTACTAGCTTTTATCTACTTTGTATCTTACCAGTGATTGAGTGGTTAGAACCGCTGAACACTGGGAATTCGGTTTGGGTTCGATGTAAGGTAAACGTGCTGGCTGTATGGCTGGTTTTCTCCATTTTTAACGTGACTATAAGTAATTTTCCCTTAGAATTTCCTCTACAAAGACATCCATTCCGTTAGAAAAGTAGCCCTTGTGTACCAAATAGCCTAACCTTACATTCAAATTAAGTTTAATTTGCTTCCTTTCGTATTAATTACTTTCTTATTAGTATAGCTTCGATGACCGCATTTTTGTTGTTGCATTTTGTCCGCATTTTTGCTGTTTTTATTACTGCATTTTTGCTGTTGGTGGCAGTATCCCAGCACCCCACGAAACATCGTGGATCCGTTTTGTCATTCCGTCCTAGGGAGGACGTCACCCGCCTCTTCTTTACCAGCAGCCTGTCGAGAGAACTTTTATATCAGTGAATTTTATGCAGCTCTACTTCTGTAGATATGGTAATCACAAGCATCTGTATTTCACATGAGACTCAAGCTGCAGCCCGTTCATTTGGGAGCTGCGTCTGGTACCGCAATACCGACTGGCCGGTATGTTTAATATGAAAACCACGAAGGAAAAAGATCCCTCCTTAATAAACATTGCAAATATCATTTTATTCTTGAAAGGTGGAAAATACTAACGAAGTCGTGAATCGCCTGTAAAGGATTATAAAGAAGATTAGCATCATATGAAATGGGAAGTATTGAATCAGAACATAACTCTTTAATGAATATTTTGCCAATCATACGGGTGTATCAATACAGTGATGACAAACTTTCAGGAGAGATAGGGTATACCTAGACGATGGGAAATCACATAGCAATGCATGGTCGTAAACGCTTTCCTGGCGCGGTAGTGATGATGCTTGGAAGGACACAAACAGTGAAACAAAACATGTTTTATTATGTTTAGTTCTGCAAAAACCTACAAAAAAAAAAAGATCGTCATTAAAGAAGGTGTTCAAATTTATGACCCCTGTTCCGTGATCCAGGCTCACTTTTCTGGCGCGTGGAAGATCTGCATCATGTTCCGGGTTGTAATTTCGAACACTTTTCTTTGATGATGATCGTTGTCTCTTTATGTTGTTTTTATTGTGTTCCGAATAATAAACATGTTTTCTCATCCCGTTCGTTTCCTTCCTTTCTTTCTTGACTTTTGTGTCGTTTTTGTGTCCGTGCCAGGAAAACGTTTCCGACCATGCATTGCTATGTGGTTTCCTATTGTCTAAGTGTACTCTATCTCCCCTGAAACTTCGCCACCGCTGTACTGATTCACCTTGTCTATATATTATATGTACAAAATGAAAATTAGCTAACGTAGGTGTTATATGTAAATGGTTATTATTATTGCTATTATGATCCAACCGATATATATTATCCTTAGTAAGAAAATAAGAAAAAAATTTTTAAGCTGTGTTAATAATGAACTTATATAATGAAGCCAAATAAGAAAATAAGAAAGAACGATCTAAATTTCTAGCTCTTTTTATTCGAAAGAAGACCATTTCAGAAAGAGAACACTTGTTTCAACTGACACCTTTGCTATGTTTTAGCACTGTATCAAATAATAGGAACTTTTCTGGATAATTCCTCTTGAATCTGAAAAGAAAATTAAGTATTATCATAATCTTCATCTTGCGCAATCAGAAACGAAACTATTTCAAATGAGAAATACTAATTTAATTATGACTATTTTTCCTCTCTAATTCAAATTACCTAAATTTATTAGTAAGCCATAAAAAATCCTCCCACCCTTGCGTTTTTCTATCACAATCTCAGTTTATTTCGCCGTCTCATTTTCAGTACAAATATTTTAAATATGTGCATCAGTGCCCTTGAGGTGAAGCAGGTGAAGTAATAATTATCATTATCTTCAGTTAGTTACTCAGTCCATAGCAAGAAATGCAAATTTAATCCTATGTAAGAAATGCAAATTTAATCCTATGTAGATAGTAGTGAATGATAATTATTGTATTTTTTCCTGTTATGCGTTTAGTCATTAGTCGGTTAACCACGACAATATTTTGATCATGGGTGTAATGTCATTGAAATGATAAATTAAAAGACATGGATGGAAAAGCATTTAAGGCGCTTAAACTATCGCATTCCATCTCATGACCGATTTAGTTCATTTTGTTCTGACCTGTGCTCTGGATTCCTTTCATGGAATATGAAATGCCCATTTGTAAGCTTTGTTTGACCAAGTGATATTTTCTTTGCATTGCTAGCTTCACATCTTATAACATCTGAGCCAACTTTTTAAACACAAATTATTTTAATGTGAAATTTATTTTGCTGTGGTTTTTGTCTTTTATTATTATTATTTTATGTTTAAAATTCTCAGAGGGGTTTTGAAAGTACGCTAGTCAAACAAATAGGGCCTTCTTTTCCTTTATCTGAACAATTTTGAATAAGAAACACGTAAAATAATGTGCACAGTTATAATATAATAACTGAAAAGCCCCCAGCGACTAAGAGGAAAAATCACTGAACACTGGTAGTTTCGACCTGGGATAGAATGCAGGCGAACGGGCTGTCTGCATGGGCGTTTTCATGATTTTTCCCATGTGTAATGTATATACGAGCCAGCAAGCCAGTTTTCCTTCCTTCCAAGAAGGCATCCCTGCCCTTACGCAGGTAGACCTAATGTGCTTTGCCGTAATAAACTAAACTAAACAAAACCAATAATAACCTAAAGTTTGATTTGAACTTAAATAAATTGGAGTGAAGACAAATGAGTAAATGTTTGCAGATTTTTTTCTCTAGTAACAGTTTCAAAATCTCACTTGGGTGAGTTTTTTTTATTTTTATTTCATTATATTCTAGATGAGATGCTCTTATGTCTTATGAACAGCGTTGCCACTCAAACAAGAGAATGGAATTCCCTGACTTTTTCAGGTTTTCTAGGTGTGTTTCAAGAAAATTCCAGGCTATTTGCATAGTGCAGGTTGGCTGTGCTGAGGGTAAATTACTTATGGTACCACTTGTAAACACAAAAAAATTTCCAATTACGTACCACTTTATTTATATACATATATATGCTCCTAAAGCATTTTTATAACTATAATAGGAGTTGTTTCCTCCACTGAGGATTGAGATCAGAATCTGCCCAATCGGGATTAAAAAATGTCTTTTCTGCAGACATTTTGCAGCTAAAAGAAGAAAGAAATCTGTTTAATGGTATTTTAAAATAAATTCAAGTATTTTATATTAATTTAGAAGCATACACAAGTAAAAAATATGTGCATCAAATTTCGTGATGGTATATATCATCATACTGCTACAATTAGTTTCATAAGTGCGACAGAGAAAATTGCCTGAAATTTGAAAGTATTATTAACTAATCAAAAATAAATTTAACTGAAGAGGATACATTAAATGATACAAATAATATTAAAATAAAGTTAATTACTTAAGGCTTGAAAACTGAAATTCAGAATTCAACAGTATTTTGGCGAATATAGATATATTAAAAGGTTAGCCTAGATGGCTGATTTTTTTCTTTTTTTTTCTTTTTCTGCAAGATAACAAATAAGGCATTTAAAAAAGAAAAAAAAGGTTTAAACAATTTTGTTTTATACGAGAATGGGGGGGGGGAATTTACTTTTGTTCAACATGCACTGCACATGCGATTCTCTGGATTCTCGACATTATTGGAAACCAAAGATATTGGAAACTTGCTTTGCCTTTCTAAAAAAACAATCTGATTGGCGCTGCAAAATTGGCTCTACGCCAATAGTCAGAATATCGCTCACACATACATAATTCGCCAAGAAAGTGATCGCTTTCCAATAGCGCAAAAATCGCTTTTTGGAGAATCTCCATGTGAAATTCCCTGATTTTTCCAGATTTTGACTAAAATGTTTAAATTCCCTGACTTTTCTGGTCAATTTTGAATTCCATGACTTTTCCCGGTTTTTCAGGTTTCCCAGGTAGCGTGGCAACCCTGTATGAAGAACATAAAGTACTATTGCAACTTCTTTCCCATCAGAACAGAAAAGGTTAATCGCCACTGCTTTGAAAAACGGGACTGGGAAATCAGTGCCTAGTTTGGATTCACTGTTAAAGTATCAACATGCTTGAAAGCTTGAGAAGATAGCACCTCAACCATTTGTAATTTGAATTACATATCACTGTCACGGGAAACTGGGGAATAAAAACTGCGATAATGGCTGTGCGTTTTCTTAGTTTTTCTAACCAGTAGTCTAAATGTCTGTTACATGGATGGAAGATGAAGACGTAAGTGTAATTTTTCCGTATGTTCGTTTGTGCGATACGTTCCATTTTATTTAATGGGCAATTTAAAAGGAAGCAGAAATATTCAACTACCATTTGTAACGGAAAGGCAACGATAAAAGTGTTGTTGGAATGTTTACTTACAGGCGGCGCGAATTCAGTTAATTTCAAAGATCGGTAACGAAACTAGGTAGTTTAAATTCGAAGCAAGCAGTAAAGAGACACGATAGTATTCACATTATGCCACGATTGACAGTTGTACAGCTATGCCGCTGCCACTTTCTGGAAAGTCATTACATTTCCTTCATGGAGCGCCTATTACCCCAAGCCTCCGACTCCCCATTCCAATCCCTTTGCTATAAATGGATGACGGACATGCAAGTTGAAACGTCCCGAAATTTAATTACGCCGGACAGAGGACGTTCGGCGTAAATTGTCATTTTGCGGCTGCCTTGACATTCAAAGGAGTTAGTCGCACGCCTTCCTTTACTCTCTCTGTATGTGTGGTATGTGATAATCTGCTTCACAGTCGTATGGTTGGGAAGACGCCGTACTTCTCCGTGACTTATTCGTTACTTGCAGTCGCCGATATGCTTTTGGGTATAATGCTGTGATGTCTTTGAACTTATTGATTCGAAGATCCCCCCCCCCCTTAAAAAGATCACGGATCTTTCTTTTCGCGTTTAGCGAGTAAGATAGATTTATCACTTTCTTTTCCGTTTTTGTTATTGCCGATCATCTGCTTTTTTACTCTTTTTAATAGATCTGTGTTACTTTACCAAATGCTTTGAATTTAGCAATCAACTTCTTCTCTACACCTCACTTTTTTTATGAGCTAAGAATACGGTAATAAGAATGACCGTTTGTTTTCTTCTAGACCTAAAAACGTATCTTTTGAATTCAATCAACTCCTGATTAATGGGATGGGGATTAATCGGACACGAACTTTGTCTTAAACAATCACCGTAAAGCAGAGCTGTCTACGAAAAAGTGAATGGAATAACAGCAATGATGGTTAACGATGTGATAGTACTTTTTAATCAATTTCATCCACATTTTCTCCCTCCTTATCGCGTGACTTTGTAGTGTAATTGGTAGCAGGTCCGTCTAGCAGTCGGGAGGGCGGAGTTGGAATCTCGGCGGTGGACATTGCATATTTTCATATTTCCTGCTTCCATAAACACTAAAGACTTCACAATAGGTAATTTAATTATATGCAATCCATAGTATGTAGATATTGAACAATAATAAACAAAAATTTCTAACTTACTTTCCTACAGCTGTGGGAGCTCAATAACATTGTTCAAGATTTAATCATAATATCGCTGACTTAGTTTCTTGGTTTCTAATGACTTTTCTAGAATGTATTCTTGTTGTTTTAATACCGATTTAATTTACGTAACCAGAAGAATGTATTCTAAAATTAAGCCGGTTGAAAATACAGCTAAATCTTTAATGTTATGTATCTTTAATGTTTAATGCTTCCCTGTGTTTTTAGAACTTCTTAAATCGAAAGCTATAAATAAGGTTGTTTAAAGCTAAGTAAAAGAAACTGTCGCTAAACAAAGCATCCTATACGTATTCAAACTTTTATAATGTCAATTAGCATAAAACTAATTAAATTTTGAGCTTTTGCATTTTCAAACAATATTATGCTGAAGAATGTAATATTCCTCACGTAATTTCTATTAAATTTTAACTCTTGATCTTGGAAATAATACGTACCTTTCTCTCTTCCGTCTGTCTCGCATCGGAGATTGTAATACTAGAACTCGAGTTTCGGTAATGCATCCTTTGATTCCTCGGAGAATTAATTATTTTTCGAATATGCTTCTCTTCATATTCCTAATTAGGATTTAATTATTTTTCAGACTTTCTTCCCTGTGTGAAGTTAAATGAATTTATGTACGCTAAAACGATGTAGTCATTTTCAACCTGAGCTAGAAGCTTGCGCTGTATAAGGTCTAAACTTGCTAAAACCTTTAACAAGTTAAACATTCTACATTCAAAATCCGCGAATTCCAATTTCATTTACATTCGAAGTAAGTATCCGTTTTCCGGAGAAGTAGCATTTCAAAGCAAACTATCGGATGATCGGAACTGTCTCGCCGCCTTTGTTCTCCTGACAGAAGGATTAATCTACATGGAAATATCACATATCCAGTTTGCGTTTATTTAAGCCGTTGGTATCTTGTGTTCCATTGAATAGTTTCTATTGCGGCAGCTTTGTATTTCATAATCAGAAAGGTAGTGCAACGAATCTGCAAAAGGGAATAATGCAGAATCTGTAATTGCGTTTCTTCATCTAAGGAACTGCGGAAATGTAACACTTACGTGTTAAGTTTTTCATCCGGATCTACGATATTAGTTCAATGAAAGCAAGAAATATTAGTTAAGCGTTCGCAAGACTTTTGTAATGAAGAGCATTTCTCATTTAAGTGGAGAAACGTTGCAAAACCGTTCATTTTTATAAATCGGAATTTTTGTTTTAGTTTACTTATTCACTTGTATTTGAATTCTTGTAAATATGTTCTAATTCCGTAAATGTTTACTTCTACTACTGTTATTGGTCAAGTCCAACTTGGCTTCGGAAAAGTTTTGAGAGTTGGCCTAACCAACGGGTTAGAGAGTTACCGAATGTGGACAATGCGGAAATGTTCACTTCTTTTGTACAGGGAGCAGAAACTTTGACTCCACACTTAGAAAAATTTCACACGACCACTTCGGACAACACTTTTATTTCTACTCACTAATATATTACAGAGAAAACTAGAAGGTTTATACAGCGCCCTCTCTCGGTGGGCAGTGGATGTCGTAACAGTTATACTTATTAAATGTGCAAATTTTAATCATTTAATAAATCTGCATCAATTTTTTGCTCCAAAGTGCTGATAGTTATTTTATTATTAATTAATTGTTCATGCAAATAAGCTCAATTGGACCTAGCAATACTTACTGGAGGGTTCCAAAGTTTCATCATAAAATCGTTTTAAAAGGGAAAAAAAAAGTCGGGATCTATTGTTATATATACCAAGATAGCTGCTTTCATCTTCGAAGCACAGAACCAGAATAAAATTACCAACTTCCTACGACTTCAATGATTAAGAATCCGCCAATCACTGAACATTAATGGGCCTTCACTTCGGTATGTCAGCCATAAAATTTCAATGAACATTTAGTGAGTTTTTTTTTAATTAGATTTTTCGCTAAGTCCTCCTGGTTAGTTTTAATTAGAGGCATCACTTCTTGTTTTGAAGGAACGCTCGATTTCTCTCTCCGCCATTGTCCGCTATTCTCCTTTTTGGTTATGTTGTTCCAGTGTAGAAGTAAATCTTTATCCAATAACTATGCAATGACTGCCTTTTTTTGGCAATCGTTTTAACGCGATATTAGATTCCATTGTGCGGAAATTCCTGAAGCACTTGGAGACTGAAAAGGAAATAACTAAATACCATCTATTCTTCTTTCAATTTCTGGTTTAATGGATGTGAAACCTTTCTCAAACTCTGTGAATCACATGTATAATTCCTTTCTGATGCTTGTAAAGATACGTACTATGAAGGCTGGTGTACTTCTCTGTTTTTATATGTGAAATTATGTAAAAGAGGATAAAAGTCCAGGTGTTTCTACATTTAAGGAGAATAAGCCATTAAAATCAACTGGAGTTTTCTGATTGTTCAGATGTTTTAAATGCATTCTTTGAATAGTACATCTTGGAGACTAATTTCTGTGCTTGTGTGTTTTTTATTTTATTATTAGTTTCATATATATTTGCACTTTATAGTGTTTATTTTTTATTCCTAATTAGTCATTTCATCCTATAAGATTATCTGAAAGTATTCTTCTTCTAACGAAAACCTTTTCATTAAGTACTAGTGTTTACTTTACTACATAATATCTATCTAATATGCAATTACTGCCGTTTTTTGATTATGCAAATGACTGTGTAACCTTTTTGATGCCCACCAATGGCAGAGCAGTAAAGTCGCTGAACATTGTTAGTTTGGTCCGGGGCTCGAAGCGGCTGCATGGGCGTTTTCGTGGTTTTCCCCTTGTGTAATGTATATACGAGCACATTTCCGTAAGAAACCCTCCACGATGGCATGGCTTCCCTTTGTCGTATAGCCCTCGAGCGCTTTGCCAAAATTAAGTTAACCAAATCAAACCATACTTGTTACAATCCCAAATATATAGCCTATACGTTGAAGAGCGAATTAATTACAAATGAAGTGTACTTGTTGAGGTTACTGGACGAAAAGTAACACTTTCTGTTTGATTCAAGAAGGGATCAACATGTAGATGAAAAAGTAAGAACATCCTAGTGTAGAGAAGTTTTCATACTTGATTTGTAATAAAACAGAGCTTAAAAGAACGAAAACAAATTAAGGAATAAAAAGACAAAGATTAAACGACTTTAAACAAAGACACTCAGGTGTAGTCGTCATCTTAATTTATATTAAAATATTTTTTAAGTGAGACAAGCCAAATGGGACATACGAGCGTTCACCGCTGTTACATCTCATGCTGCCTGCAAAGAAAAATAATAATCCTTGTCGAAGTTAGAAGCCTAGTAGCTGACAGCAAATGTTGTACCACACAGGAAGAAGCTTCCTTTACCTCAAATAGAGCCATTAAGGGGAAAGCCGACGTCATCGAAGACTCGAAATCGTTGTTCCGCCAAGACATTTTCTCTTCTGATGCTGCTGGCTATATGTTTATTTTTTGTATTCCTTCTCAAGTACCTCCTAGTTTTTATTCATTTACCTAAAACCTGTTTTTTTACAGGTGGAAGCTGTTTCCTTCGCTGAATACGATTATTCGTTGATGATATGGTATATTTCGTCATCGGATGTCATTTAGCATAGAAGCTGTACATCACCACAAACCATACTACTGTTGTCTACTGTTATTTGTAAAACAATGGGCTTACCTTCCTAACTTTCTCGTCATTAACGGAGGCGTTTCTTTTGCGGAAAAATTTTTGTCTGTGTAGAAGCAGTCTTGGAAAGCTGGAAGATTTCATGGTTCAGCTGTTCATTCATGGCTCAATGGTAAAAGAAAAAGTTTTTTGAAATGTTTCTTCTGCTAGCGTTTATTTGTCTGATGTTATGCTTAGCGTATTTAGGTCAAAACAAGTGGACAATGTACCACATAAAATATAATGCTATCCTTCTCCGTTAGTTAACAATACTGGCCTTATTTATTTAAGTGGTACACATCCAATGTTAGAAATGGACCGAGATCCGCCTTTTAAGAATAATAAGTTCTCGAATAAAATCTGTTGATAAACAGTCTTACAAAACGAAATATGCCCTCGGAAAGTTATTTGCGAGTACCCGCTGGAAATAGTCGTATTAATGCAAGGTATAGACGCAAAGGTTACAAACACTACATATTTAGAAAAAATTAATTTGCATTTTAATTATTGTGTGCGACGTGGATTAACCCTGACTATGCAAATAATGTAAATATGAGTATTCTTGTTGTGTAATAGAAAATTTTACTTAAATCTGAGGTTTTGGGGTCAGAAAAGAACTCTTTTTATCAGTTTTAGTGTTTATTATATCTTATAGAGGATATGACAGTAAGATTTTCGTAATGAGATTTTTAATTAATCGAGTACAGAAAACATAATTCAGTTGTATATTTGGCAGTGTGTTATAGAGGAAGTGACGCTGATATTTGAAACGATGGATATTTGTAATATGCTTGCATGTGAATTGCAGGACCATTGGAGGACTGTTAAAAGTCGCAGACACTGGTAGTTCGATTTAGGTTTATTTCCTCAGGCGAACGAACTGGCTGCATGGGCGTTTTCGTAGTTTTTCCTCATATGTAACGTGGATACGAGCCATTTTCCCTTAGAAAGTCGTATACGAAAGCATACCTCCCCTTATGTGTGTTTTGCCATAAATGAAAACAAACGTTCCGAATTAAATTGTCCTTTAAGAAATTTCTCGTTGAATTTCGTTCATTGGACCTAATGGTTATAAGTATTTATAATTATTAAATCCTGTCTATCAGCGATTAGGTTTAATTTTTAGCGATTTCAGGTTTAAATTGATAAAGGTTGCACCTGCCAAATTTCGGGGTTAAAAGTGCCGATGTTACTGCGATCACGTCGTAAGGGGGGGATTTCAAGTTTAATTATCAAACATAAGATACATGAGGTCGTTGCTGTCTTCGGGTAACTCCATGGTAAACAGTTGTGAATTCTACTAAACTAAAATGCGCTGGCTTCTAATCCCAGATTTTAATTATGTTACTTCCCAGTTCATAAAAGTTGTAGCTCGTCTTCTTTTTTATCTTTTTTATTGACTTTTCTGTCTCTGCTTTGAGAACCTTTACTTCTTTTTCTTTCTTCCCTCCCCCCTTTTTTTTAAATCTGCAACATTTACTTAAAAAAAAAAGCACCACATTTAATTCATTAGGCTATGATGAATTGTACCTTCATTTTCTTAAATTACGAGAGTCGTCCAGAAACAAAAAAACGGTTTAGTTATACAGAATGAAAAATACAGTATTTATTGGGAAAACAATTCTGTTACATACCTGAAGCGTCCTTCACTTCTTTACATACACCACCTTCAGATAAACATTTGTCGTATCTTTTCACGAGCTTTAGAATTCCCATGTTACACTCTTCTGCCGCCAGTTTATTAAGCCTGGCGGTCACTGCATTCCAAGCTCAGCATTGACATTCTTGGCACGATATCACACAGATGGAGACACCTTTCCTGATCGGATTGTGATTGGTGATAAGACTTGGGTGTGTCACATCAACCCGGAGAACAAGCGCCAATCACTTGAGTGGCAGTATCCCTCATCGCCTCAAAACCGAGAAAATTCAAGCAGACTCTGTCAACGCGAAAGGTCATTGCAGCCGTCTTTGGGATCATAAGGGTGTTCTTTCGGTGGATTTCACACCAAAGGGCATTACGATCAATACAAATCGTTATTTTGAGACTGTACGAAAACTGCGGCGAGCCATCCAAAACAGGAGGCAAAGAATGCTTTCTGGAGGCATTCCTTTATTGACAATGCCCGCTCTCATCCTGTTGCTGCAGCTCAAGAATTGCTGGATCAATTCAGATGGGAAATTTTTGATCATCCACCCTATAGTCAGGAGACCACTCTATATTCCTTACTCCTAACGACTTCCACCTTTTCCCTAAGATGAAAGAATTTGTGGGTGGTAAGCGTTTTGGAAGTGATAAAGAGTTAGAGAATGGAAGTGAACATCTGGCTTATTGAGCTAGCGACAGAAGAACATAACATGAAAATTCTGAAGCTGGTGACCAGATACGGCAAATATTTAAGTGTAGGAGGTGATTATGTCGAGAAGGAAGCTTCAGATATGCAACAGAATTGTTTTTTTTTCCAATAAATATTGTGTTTTTCATTTTGTATAACTTGTTGAGACATTAGGTATTTTTCGAACGCAGGAGACGAAAAAATGAGCAATGCCCTCACCGAGACCGGAACCAGGGACCTCTCGAATACGCGCCGAGCGTGCTGACCGCTACACCACGAAGGCGGGAGAAATACCTTATATACTCCCCATTTTAAAGGGCGATTGAGGATTAGGGGACCCAAATGCCAAATCTTGGTGGTGCAGAATCATCATCCACCACCATTTTTAGTTCGGGCGCCGCTGTAGAGACATTAGGTTATTTTTGAAGCAGGAAATGTAAAAAATGGGCAATGCCTTCGCCCGGATTCGAACCACGGACCCCTCGAATACGCGCCAAGTGTGCTGACTACTACATCGCGAAGACATGCCAAGAAAGCGGGAGAAATACCTTATGAACTAAACGGTCTTTATTTTCTGGATGACTCTATAATTACATTTTACTTTGTAAAATGTTTCTTTCATTTATATTTTAGGCTTTGCATACATATAGTTTAATGGTGTCTTGTTGGGTTGTTAATTTAAACATTTTCATAATATGCGAACGCTACATTAATATCTTTACTAATACAAATTCGGTGCTAGTTGTAATCTAGTGGAGTGAAGGAAGGTTTAACACTTCTGTTGGACAAAGTCTCCATTATTTTAGCTGTTCTTCTCAATCAATATTTTTTAAAGAAATGAAAGCCGTTCAAGCTGTGCTGTAAACTTTGAAGTCCAAAATTATTTTCTGGGAAGAGCAGTATATTCATTGTATAGTATATATATAAGTTACTCTTCTTGCTATATGTCTGCCGTATATTAATAAATCACTGTTCGGACAGTTCATTTCCTCGTATTTCTCAAATGAAAGAGATATTTTGCAATCTGTAAAACTTCGAAATCTAATTTGTTTTCTGCATTGCTTCTCATTCATTCGCATTCTAGCCGTCCAATAACGGAGATTTGCCTACTCTAATTTAACATACTGCCCAATAATCCTGTTTGTCCTGAGGCCCCAATTAATACTTGCTGAAATTTGTCGCTTCCTGATTTAATAAATTATAACACCGATTTGAAATATGTTCTATCAGAAATATTAGAATCGCAACTGAAGAGAATTTCTCCCGGTATTCGCAGCAAGAGCTCGAATATATATATATAAACGGGAAGAAACCTGTTGGCATTTCTTCTCAGTGTAAAGCAAATACGACTTCTTTTTCTCTTATAAATTAATGCGTGTTACTGTACGAATGTATAAACATTGTTATTTGTAATCCACTCTATTGTTTCAGTCATTTATCGTTAATTAGTTGTAGGAATCCCGATTAATTATTTTGTTCAACATTCATTTTAAGTACGGCCTCTTTGCACAACCTATTTGTGTGAAAAAGTATTTTCTTCAATGTTATATCTAAAAAATAAATACAGAACAAAATTAAAAGTGGATCCTAATTTACGGTTAAAACTAATTGAAATAAGGCCAGACATAAAGAGGCTCAAATTTCACACAATTTTATAAGTAAAGTATTATAACTTAAATTTTGATAATTAAAATGGTAACCAATTTTTAATCTAATTTTTGTATGCATGCGTATTTAATACAAATAGCCAATAGGTTGTGGAAATGGCAATATATATATATTAATATTTCTATTGAGAAACTGAAAAATAATCTTTGTAAAATGTAGTGGTGGTGCTAAAGTTTTTCCATTTTTGTTTAGATGGTACGCGTTACTCAAAAGGTTGAGAACCGTTGATTTATACCGTTAGTTAATTAATAAGATACGTTTCTAACGCGATATGTTAAGGATCACATCTACTGAATTTTTCTTAAATTTCAAGTACGGTTTCCAATAAAAATGAAATCGTATGTTAAGAATGAGATTCTATACCAGCGTCGCATTGAAAATGAAGCCTTTATATTAACAATGAATTTTTTTACCAATATGTCACTTAACATCTGCATCAAGAAATTTTCTCTCTCACTGCATAAAAAATGAAAACTAGCGGTAGTAAAATTTTGTAGCAGCAGATAGATTACAGTTGTTTGTTTTACATTTTGTGGTAGATTATTTCGTCAGTGAGGAAGTTTTTAACGCCATGTTATTTTTGTTGCCCAAATGTCCTACGCTCAGAAGTTAGGGACGATGCTCTTAAGCACATCTGTAAGAAGCTGGTAACAAATATCTTTCCTGTAGTCAGAGAAACCTTCAGCCAATGGACACCGTCTTGGAAGAAAAAGAAATAATGATTCTAATCCGTTATATAATAAGAATTACTTCGAAGCTCTTCCCGGAGACGTTTTATTTCGAAATATCTGTCATCTTTAGGTGTACACAAAAAATAAATTCAGAGCACGTAGTTAAATATAATATTTTAACTATTAAGTCCTCTTTTATTTCGAGAAAAAATTCAATATCTTCTCTCATTAAGTACTTTCATTGGCGTCTAAATGTCTAAATTTTGGTGTCACACTAAAAAAGATCATTAGAAATATATCTCCTGCAGGATAACTAGTTTTATGGTAAGCGGCTTTTTATACATTTCCGAAACGTAAATTTTATTCTTATCTCGGTGTAGTATTTATCTCTTAGGCTTGTTTGTGACATGGTGCACTCAAAATGATACCCTGTTTATACCCTTCCCTGTTTATAGTAATTTTTTTCATTTTGTGTCTGCGCAACTAGCAATGTGTTCGCACCGTGAGCTGTTTCGTCGCATTTGATATTATTCATTGCGTGTGGGTTAAGTTTGTTTATTCGTTTTCTTAACTGTGAAAGCATTAAATTTAGAAGCAAATTTAAGAGTTGTTGAAGGCGATTTATTGCAAAAGGAGTTGTCAGAAAAGTACGATAGGACGTTAGCCGTAGTAAGGTGCTTAATTTATTTTAAGGAGATCGTGCTAGAAAAGGGACGGATTAATGAGAAAAATCAAGCGAGCAAATTTCATTAGAGGAATATTAATAAGCTGTTAGTGTTTTGAAATGACTAAGAAAATTTAATAATGCACATTTCTGTATTTTTTTAAACCGTTTAGTTATAAAACCTGTTTCTCGAATTTTAATGGATTATGTACCTAAATATCCCCGTCTTTATTATTATTATTATTATTTTATTTCATTATTCATTGTTTATCATTGTTATTTGCATTTTATATTAATAAACAGGGAAGTGTTACAAATTAAATAATGAGTAGCAAATTATCCCTCTGTTGCGTTAAAAACTGCACTCAAATCTTTCGATAACTGATAGCTTAAGAATGTTAAGGTTAAATTTGGAATAATGAATAGGCATATTTGCCTAAAAGTAAAATGAAATGAGAATAAAAATGAAACCCCTAATTAGAAGAATGCGTAGTAAATATTTGAATGTATTCCTAAAGCGTAAAAATGTGAAAATCGCTAAGCAAAAGTCTGGAAATACTCTGAAGTAGGAAAGCAAAGCTGAACTAACATAATTAAGTCCCAAGACGAAGCAAAATTCAATATAAATCATAGAGAAAATCTTACAGCTACAAAAAAGAAAAGAAAGAAAGATATAACGCATTTCTATTTTTTAATATTTTTCTTTAAAGACTCCGGCAACCATGATTGGCATCTTCTATAAGGCGACCAGTTCAGCAAAAGACGAAAGTCTTCTGGAACCTTGTGAGGTCGTCTTGGATAAGGTTGACTTTATAAGAATTATATGAGAAGGTTAATTCCGAACAGCACCTTTTTTCCCTTCCTTTCTTACAAATTAATTTTGTTCATTAGCAGTTTGCTTAGGGAGGGGGAGAAAATAGATTTTATTGGTTGGAATTCTGGTTCAATTATTGTGAATAATTGGTTCAAGTATTCCTTCTGTGAGTTGTTCTAAACGTTCAGTAGTTATTACATTTTATTGCTTTGCTCTTTCAAGTATTAAAATTCATTTAAAATATCCAGAGTAGTTCCCCCTCAAATAGAAATGTATTTAGTTTTCTTAGCATATCAATCTGCTGAAGTTATGAAGAGTATGTCTTTCAATTTTTCATTGCGGTTACAGTTGATTCAAAAATGTGTATCTTTCAGTTTTTTTTTTTTTTTGTTAGAAATTTCATTTATGTTTCTAAAAATTCCGTTCGGTATTTTATGTGTTTGTTATCGCATTTCAATATCTTTTAAACTTTTTTCGTTTGCTGAAATAATTGGCTGTTTGATATTGTACTGAAAGCGTAATATACTCCTATGTTCAAAAAGTTCGCGGAAAGTTTAGTGTGCTCGCTGCAGAAAAAATATATGAAGTGACGTCATCCGTGACAGTGTAATTCGACTAATACTGCAAATGGAATTAAAGCATCTTTTGTCCTTTAAACGTGATATCCAGGTTTCTTTGATCATAAAAAGATCGCTCTGCCTTGCTAGAATCACCTTATTTGCTAAATTTCTCAGCTTTTGACTGTTGTGATTTAGCAACGTGGTTCTGTGGCGTCAAGGTTTTGAGATGATTCAAACTATCCAAAAGGATGTGACCAGCAAGTTATGACAGGTACCAAAAGATATACTCTAAGCGATTTCAAGAGTGCAAGAAATGTTGATATAATTGGATATATTTCGATGGCTATTATTTCGAAGGTGGTGATTGTCATAATTTTGTAGTTTTCAAATAGAATTGCGCCGCAAGACCTATCTGTGAAACTTCGGAACATAGGAGTATTTAGTTCATTTCTTGGAAATGCTTTAATACCCATTTTTTTTCTTTTCTTTTTTATGTGAACTTACTTTGTCATGAATTTTATTGATTAATTATGTCTTTATTTCATTTTCAGAAAAGTTTATTTGTTGCTAACTCGAGCTGAATCTTAAGGGCGAAATGCAGTTACGTCGGAGAATCAAGTTGTCAATATCTCCTCTTCTGTTACTTTTCCTTTTTGTTCCACCAACTGTTATGCCTCAACAAGACCTCGAGGACGAGAATTTTGCTGTATTCGAAGATCCGATGACAGAGAGATTCAATCACTTGACTGTGCATGATTACACCGAAAAAGTATACATTGGAGCCGTCAATAGAATTTATCAGCTTTCTCGCGATCTCAGGTTAGAGGCTGTTGCTGTTATGGGCCCTCAAGAGGACAGTCCAAAGTGCCCTGTAACAAGGATATGCCCGAATGAGGCTAAACGACCTACAGAATATTATAATAAGGCATTAGTCATTGACTATCCGCAGAGTAGGTTAATTGCCTGTGGAAGTCTTTTTCAAGGGATCTGTACCGTGCACAATCTCAACGATGTCACGAATTTTGTCACACCTGCCAATGAATCAGTTGTGGCTAATAATTCTACGGCTTCCACAGTGGCCTTCATAGCTCAAGGGCCGAAGAGCTTACCACGGATGCATGTACTTTATGTGGGTGTGTCGTACACTGGTAATGGACCATACCGTTCTGATGTACCAGCAGTTAGCAGTCGAAGTCTGGATCCCAATAATATGTTTGCTATAGCACACACTGGCGTTACTACTGGCACCAAAGTACTGGTGAACAGTATGTCTAGAGAAATCTATCCCATTACTTATGTATACGGGTTCAGTTCTAAGGGCTTCTCTTACTTCGTGACAGTTCAAAAGAAATTTACAGACCCACCGAAACCTTTCATATCAAAGCTTGTTCGCATTTGCCACGAAGATGTACATTATTATTCATACACGGAAGTTCCATTAGTCTGCCGTGCTCCTGATGGCACCGATTATAATTTGGCACAAGCTGCTTATGTAGGAAGGCCTGGATCAGAGCTGGCAGTCTCACTAGGCATTGCAGCTCAAGATGATGTCCTGTTTGCAGTATTTGCGAAGTCAAAGGATGAATCTGATATCTATAATAAGCCAAGTCCTAATTCTGCATTGTGTGTCTATGCTTTGTCTGCAGTACACAGAAAGTTCACCCAGAATATACAACACTGCTTCAATGGCTTTGGAGACAGAGGCCTTGATTTCATCAATCCAAGTCAAAACTGCATGGTTACGGTAAGTGCTTTAAATTCATTTCTCTAAAGGAGATACTTTTAGGACTTTATTTAACTATGTCGTTATATTCCACGTTTTTTCGGGTTTCTAGATTTATGCTTATTCTTGTCATATCTATCATTCAGACAGAGCCTTACTTTTATATCCATTCAGGTGGGGGTCCATAATGTTACTTAAAATACTTTCCGCTTAGCACTAAAAATGTCATATGAAAAATAGAAGAAATGATGTTCCGCGAGAAGATTTCTGCTAATATTAAAATTGCATTTAAAACGACAAGAGTGCTGAATAATAATATCAAGCCTCTTATTAGCTTAAGATGTATCCTAATTTTAATATTATTCTTGAAAAACCTGAAGCGAATAATAACGAAAATTATAAAATACTTCACTTATTTTGGTATTATTCGAAACTTTTTGCTCTATTTTCGCTTTTTTTTTTTTTTTTTTTTAAAAATTTTTTTTTTTTTTTTTTAACTACCGCGATTAATTAGCTTTATCTGTAAAGGTGTTAGAGAAGTTTTTCTTAACACCTTAAAAGTCATGAAGATAATTTGAGAGTTTATTGTTTTCCAAAATAAATAAATAACGCTATTATTATTAATCATACGTTTTTTTTAATTGTGGATTTTGTGGCATATGTTCATTAACAGTTTTGTCTTTCTAGAGAAATTAAATAAATTGGTTGAATTTAACATGTGCAATCGGGCATTTTCGATTTGTAAGGGGAACTTCGTTTTGTTATTCACATATTATATTCATGTTGAATTATTGTTACACTATGATTGTAATTCTTCCATTCAGGTACAGCAAGATGGTTAAAGTATACATTATCCCATTTTAGTGTCCTCTGATATATGTCTGTATATTATTGCCTACTTATGATGTCAGCCTATGTAGCAATGGATTAAAGTTTGGCTCCTGTTTTCAACCACTAAGATTTTATATACATATTTCTTACACGAAAATGAAATGTATGCTGGAGTTAATTTGTTTTATGCTAACGAAAACATTTCTCAGAGAGGCCGCTAGTTAATGATTAGGCATTAAAAATGTTGCTCAAGTAAGACGGAGCTTAGTATATAATCAAAATAAGGTAGTTTCAAAGGGATAATTTTCTGGATTAAAAACGAAACTATGGAGTGTAATTAAAACCGAAATGTTTAACTTAGGATAAACTATACGTATCTTAGGATACGTAAAGATCTTGTTCTATATAGTGTTAAATAACCTTAAACGCATATTCGCTTAGAGAATGCCGAATATTTAGTGATATTTATAAAATTATATTAATTGTCAGTTGGATCGTTTCAACGAATGCTTCTTTTTTCAAAGGCATTTCTTATACGCAGAACCGTGCAGTAATAAAGTTGTAAGGATTTTAAGTTTTACTTGTAATTTGATTTTAAGTTGTAAGGATTTTAAGTTTTTTATTTTATTTTACACCTTTACTATCTTCTCTTATTTTCCGTTTCCGGTCAGAATAAGCGCGAATGGATTTGGGCTATGCAAATGAGGTTGCAAACTTTAGAAGTATTTAAGACATGGCTTTTAGCCAAGAGAGGAATGAAAGAGAGATTTTCTCGCGACGTTTATCACGCGTTTGATTTTCATTGTGTGCCTTTAAGGCCAGAACTTAGTTCTCGCTGATTTAAAGACCTATTGTAGTTTTTGCATTGTGCTCACTACATACGTAGTATTAAAGGGCCAATCTTCGCTTTACTAGTCTCTGTAAAGCATCTTAGTTCTTATTTAGTTAAGTTATTTTTTTTCTTATTTTCTACGTTCTAGACTCAAAGTATTGGTCTTTGTATCTCGAAGTGTGGGAGCACCTGTACGCTGTGCTGTGAGAATAAAGGGTAAATTTAACCCTTCTTACCTTTGTTTTATTTTCTACACATGCACGAGCACAGCTTTGAGTAAGCTCCCTGTTCTGACTCAGGACTCCACTTATGTTTCTAAGATTAACCAGAAGGAACAGCAGTCCTGAAAAATTTAACTATTTTTAAACCCTTAGTGCACTTATTAACATAATAAATTTTTAAAAGTTGGGAATTAAAACTTAAATAAGAAGAGGAAAGAGAGTTAAATAAATAAATAAATAAATAACTCAGAACCATTAAATGTCCTGGGATCTGAATAGTAGGGCCTTTACCCTCAAATTATGGAGAGCAAATTAGTATCTGGCTATGCAAATACTAAAAGTACTAACTGAAATCTTGTAACTTCGCATATGGTGTGCTCCGATCACATAACCAGTTTAAAATGTAATAAATACAAGAAGAAAGAAATTTGGTTATTATTTTTACCTCTAGTTTTTCTAAGAAAATGTTCCGTTAAACCTCTCACGCGACGCAGGAAAATGAAACCGAAATATTTATTAGTAAATAAAATGAAGGAATGTGTTTTGTTAATCCCTTGTTAACTATCTCTCGCTCTTTTATTTACTTACGCACCTGAAAAATTCCTGCTTTGAATAGCCGGAGCAACATATAATTGTTTTAGTATTTAGTTCAGAAAAAACAGCCTGAAGTTCTATCGTAACAAATCTGGCTGTAATCCTCTTTTTTCATATTTGAAAAATCTCCCTTCTTTCCCTTATAGTATGCAAGCTTGTTTTGTTCTGTTCGTCAACCGTACATATGCATATACGCATGCGTATATTTTTCTAGCGTAGAGAAGTCAGCTTTTTGACATGTCAATTAGTTTTTAAAGAAAATTGAACCGCACAATAGCTTTCGCTAAGAATTTGATGTGACAATAAGGACACTAAAACCATATATAAAATGCCAAGTAAAAAATAATTTAATTGTATAGTAAAAAATGTTAGGGGGGTTAATTTCGCATTTTTTATTATTCCTAATTTAATTTGGGTATGGTAAAGGATATATAGAGTTGCTTTCTTCTGCCGCTGACTTTAAGGAGGGGAGTCTTCTCAAGTAGACTTACGAAAGTTGTAGTTCGCATTCTGATTAAAAGTCTGGGCAAAAATATTAGATGAGTATAGGGGGGGGTATTGAGCTGTTCTTATAGGCGAACCTATGTTATAACTATGTTTCTAATTTTGTGTTGCAGTGAAGAGACATTCTAACATTTATTTCTATCAGATTGCATTTTCCTAATTTTTGGGGGTATTATTTTGCTCAGTGCTTTCTTATCGTTGCAACGATGATATCTGAGATGCCTTTTGAATTCCCAGGCGCTGACAGAAAATTCCTCAAAATTTTAAATATTTGTTGCCCTTTTTGAAATTAATAATTAACACTAGTTCCGAAATACGGAAACACATTAGTAACAATTAAAAATTTCTTAAAACATTTATAACAATGAATTTTCTCTCATATCTGCCCCAGCAGACGTAGTGATATATGTAGCGAAAGAACACACTGATTGAACTTACGGGATATCACAGGTTTCTAAAGGATTTTTCTGAAGTGTGTCATTTCAAAATTAATCTCTGTCACATGATTCTTGTACAACACAAATGAACGTGCTTACCGAATAAATCTTCTGTCCAAATATAATACAACCAAATCCTTTAATTAAGTAATAAATTTATTTATGTCTTCAGTCGCCAATTGTGCTGTTAAAATATGAGACTTATGCATGTAATTGTGGAGTAGTGTGGGCACTCGTCGTTGCACTTGCCTCACTTTACGTTTTTTTTTATTATATTACGAATTATACTTAAAATAAGATGATCTCTGCTAGTACATGAGTTGCCTGTTACTGAAGAAAAATTTTTCAACAGCCCTATTTTTATTCTTTTGCACCATCAGCTAAATTGGTTATTACATTTATACATGCATAATGGTTCATGCGGCTGGTCCATGGCGAAGGGTAATATGCAGCTTCATTTGAGGCGAGGTACCACGAGGGCTGAAGACTGACTGGACCTCTATGCCTGTTGGTCCGCGGAAGGTATTTGATTTCCCTTCTACCACCTATTGGAAAACCAATAGAGGCATTCCCCGATCCGCCACCTGGCGACGCGCCCTGTAGGGGTTACAAGCTCTCCCACTTCTGAGTAAAAGATCTAGACATATCCAAACGGCCATGGCCAGATTCAGAAGTGGGCATCTTCGATGTATGAAATACAAAGAGGGAGAAAAGACCTTCCCCTCGTGTGCCTGTTCCCTCCCTGCCGCTCCTGCTCACGTACTGGATTGTATAGGCATCTCCCTGAGACAGCTGTCGGCTGAGCAGGACCACATCTGCGATTTGCTTGTGCGGCAAGGTCTCTTGGACTTAGCGTAGGCTTTCCTGCCCCAAGGGGATTTGAAACAACAACGTATATGCATAAACAGGTAAAAAATATTTTGAATCTGCCGTAAATGATGATCATGAAAAATTGATGTTACAATGAACATGCAGTTGTGGCAGACTGACACATTTCCTTATCGATATTTTGTAATTACAAGTTCACATTATAGCTTTCTTTAAAGAGAAGAAGAGAATTTAATATTAGTTGGGGAGAGGGAAGCGTCAGGAGAGAAAATGTTACAGTACTGATGTTATAGTAATAATAGAAAAATTATAGCAGAGCTTCATTTCTGTTGATTAAATAAAAGTTTTAAGTCTGAACATTTTGCATTAGCTGTGGATAAAGTTCAGTTTTGCTGTTGTTTAAGTACATACTTCATTGGGGCTATATAAGAATCATTTGGCGGTTACAGCCGATAACATCGCGGAAGAAAACGTCGCGGAGAAAACAACGCAAGGCGAAAACATCGTGGTACAAAACATCGTGGGAGAAAATAAAGCAAAGAGAAAACATTGCAGTTCTAAAACATCGTGGTACAAAATATCGTGATCGAAAATAAAGCGGTTCAAAAACTTCGCAGCTTAAAAGCATCGTCTTCGAAATTATCGCGATAAAAAATAAAGTACCTACAAATCATCGCATGATGATTACATCGCACGCATGCGTTTTTCGGGCTTTAATAATTGTAAATGGATATTCGACTAATGATTTGTGAGCGCAAGATGGAAAGAAGGATAATTTTTATTTTCATATTTTTTATGAACTAATAAATTTTTAAAAGCAAAACAAGAAAAAAATTTCACTATAAGAATGTCAGATTAACAAAAGTGAAAAAAATAATCTCATAATTAACTTACCAATTTTTTTATAGATAAGGTCATGCAGTTACTAATCTTCCTTTTCCTAATCTTTTTTAGGTTATACTTTTTATGAAAAATTACCAGTAAAACTTTATAAAAAATAATTTTTTAATGACCTTTGTTAGTTAACTATGTCAGTTTAAAATTCTATTAAGTGCTAAAAGTTGCATTAATTTTCTATGCTTAAGTTTCCATTTTATATTTTCAGCAAATATTTATTAGTTAATAAAAAATATGAAAGTAAAAATTATCCTTCTTTCCATCTTGCGCTCACAAATCGTTATGGGAATATACATTTACAATTATTAAAGCCTGAAAAACGCCTGTGTGCGATGTTTTCATCATGCGATAGGACCTTTATCTTTTACCACAATATTTCCGACGACGATGTTTTTAAACTGCGAAGCTTTTGAACTGCTTTATTGTCTACCACGATATTTTGTACTACGATGTTTTCTATCTGCTTTATTTTCTCCCATGATGTTTTGTACCACGACGTTTTCACCTTGCGTTGTTTTCTCAGCGACGCTTTCGTCCGCGATGCTTTTTCTGCAATGTTTTCGGCGGACACCCATTTGGCAGAGGATAATTTTGAAATGACTCCCTTTAAGAAAGATTTCTTATGAACATATTGCTATTTTTAAGACAGAAATCAAACAAAAAAATGTGTGCTTGCTAATTAAAGTTAGAATTTGTCATCATTTTAATTCAATTTTGATTTAGTGCTATCATTAATTTTTGACAAAAAGAATAATATTTATTTACAAGAGCATAGAGATTTAAGAATACTGTTGACAAAAATAGAGACAAATAATTAGTATCACGTTGTGGCTGTGCATAATTCCATCTTATTTCAATAAATGATTTTAAAATTTCGATAGGAGATCGCTCCCCGTTTAAAGATTTTAAAATAACACATCTTATAAATTTTAATGATATAGTTTTTGATCATAAAAAAATTCCGGAAAAGGGGCGTTGAGGCATAAAAGTTCGCGAAACTGTACTTTAGATCAGGCCCGGGCAAAGTAAAGCGCGTTTTTGTTCGGCCCACAAGCAGTAACCATATTTCTTAAAATAGCTTATTCTTTCTGTCTTTTGATTACTTTTTAAGTCAAATAAATTTGAAGTTAATATAAATTTTGAATTTGTTAACGTGTGAATTATTTTATAAATTCTAGTTTTGTTCAGATCAAGAACATAATTTCATAGTCCGTTTTCTAGAAATGAATAATGAACCTAGAGTTACAGCTTGAAATTATAGATCTGCAGTGTAATACTGGTTTAAGAATATTCACAATCTTGAAGAAATGGGCAAATTTTGTAGTATTCTTAATTCTGACAGTTACGGCACCAAATGTTATAGTAGATTAGATTTTAATTTTTTTTTATTGGTACCAGATTGTAGAAGGTAGATAATGACGGTCTGAATAAATAAATACATTTATATAAATCTGGAATTAAGTGCTATGACCGAGTGTCATTGATATTTTAAGACTAGTATTTCTTAACCAAATGCTAGAGGCTAGAATAATTTTTCTATTTATTCTTTATGCTGCATTGTGCCAAGAAGAAAATAAACTGCATATCACATATGAACTTTTATTTACTCGTAGCTAGTGGTAAATTCCAGTTTTCAGACTGAAAGTTCTGTAATGCAGCTTCAAATTACAGATGTTTAAGATGCCATGTTACTATCTTGGCCAATCCCCACGATTACTCTTATTATCGCTCTTGGAAGAAGGAAATATCAAAGAAGAGATATCTTAGCTGAATGAATTCTCGCCGGTTATTTTTTAACAACTGGAAGAATATTCTTTAGCTGAGAAAAGGACCTTGCTCACAGGCGTCGGCGCTTAGCAGAAAAAATTGGCGAGCATGTGCTAGCTGCATAATATTTCAAATCTGATGGGAGAATGTTCTCTACAGTAGGTTAAAAAGGTGCTTAAAGAATAATTATACTCTTTATTTTTCTTGCAGACCTTTACTGCACATCCATCTATGGAAAAACGTTAACGAAGCTTGAATAGAATTTCGATGCATTTTCAATTCAATTAGGTTCAGTTAGGAATTCATTTCAATTAGGAAGCGAGAGGAATGACGCCGACGTGTCCTCCATCTCCTGTTTTCGCAGTTCAAATGGAAGAAAACTTGTCAGACGAGGTATTTTGTAGTCGCGGCATGACATCGATAACGATTAAATAATCGAAGTTAATATGTGAGGCTTGTCCTCACCCTGACAGGTTCGTTAAAGTTGCCGATTTTGATCGGGAAATGTTGGTTATGTTTTAATCAACCTATATAGGTTATATTATTCACCCTATCATTAAATTTAATCACCCTATCATTAAATCGTGCATTGTTTGAAATTTCTTCGTTTTTCAGTTTTTACGTTAGAATTTAATTTTGTTGAAAATGACAATTTAAATCTAAAGTATTGTTTTATTTGTGGCCTTTCGGCCAAAACTCTTGCCCAGACCTGCTTTAAAGCGCCAGTTAACCTTATGTGTGCTATCATACTAATAAGTTTACTTAAATATCACTACGACATATATAAAAACTCGGTAAAAAAGAGTTTAACTAAAGAAACTGTTACAAAAATTATGGAATCCTGTTGTGGTAGATCTAACGTTCTTGAAACATATTTGCCGATAGAGAGCCTCTTCCCACCGTTAAGAGTTATTGGCGAGTTCTAATAGCTTTAGTGCGTGGGTATCGGTTTATCGATATATCCTCCCAAGTACCTCCGGGGAACATTATACGATCTGTTTATGAAGTATATAAACGCACTATCATAAAAATGTAAAATACTTTTGAGAGCGGAGATAATGCCACAATAATACTTTTTGAGAAAGAGCGGGTGAAATTTCTTGGAGTATGCAGATGTTGTGAATCAATTTATTTTGAAGCTTTATTAAAAAGGTTACCATATCTTGCTCTTTGCTTCAAACTACCGGGGTGCTTACGATCCTTTTAAAGCCACACGTGAAAACCTTTAATGGATTTCGCAAACATCTTCAGAAGGAAAATGTTTGCTTGTTTTTCTTTCATTAGGCGAATTCTGTCGGTAGTGAATCGCATCGCACGTTTTTGAGAGAAATACCTTTAAAAAGTATTAACATGGTTATATATACGAAAAGGAAGATTTTTCACGCTAACTTCTTTAGAAAGAAGATTTCGAAGTCGAAAACGAGAACTAATGAATTCAGTGCATATATTCAAAATGACTCGCAGTAGAATTTTTCTAAGGATCATTAGGCTTAACGGGAAAAATCCATTTACGCCCTTGCCGGGATTCAGACCACGGACCTTCAGACTACCCTAACGATTTATACTACGTAAACATGCGCGAGAAAGTGTCTTCATTCGTTACATTTTCTTCGAATTCAAAGGCAACTAGGGAAGGGCACAAGATCCAGTTGCTTAAATGCAGATGGTGACGCATAATTTTTCACCTCATTTTAGTTCGGAATCCACTTTTGGGGCTTTTAGAATTCTCGAAGACAGGAAACATGAAAAATTAATTGCGCCGTGAATGAGATTCGAACCACGGATTTTCCGCTTGACAGTTGGGTGCGCTAATCCCTTGCACATGAGAGTAGGCACGGGGAATTTATATACTTTTACGCGTTCGTGTATGGGCTGAATGAATCCCTTGAAAGAGTTGTTGATTATTATTTCATTCTTGGTGTAAATGACTTAATTACGAGTTTATAAATTTAAACAGACTTAAATAAACATAAAATTACTGCAACTGACAGTCTAATAATATAGATAGAGAACTTCACGCTTAATTTGAAACTTAAATTGCAGAACTTAATTTGAAAAGAACATATTCTTTTATTATATCATTGATTATTCTTTCATTATACCATTGATTATTCTTTTATTATATTATTAATTATTCTAGTGTATACTAAGGTAACAAGATTTGACCTGTAAGAATATATCCCTTGTAATTTGTAAATATATATTTACCAATTTCGGTAATTCTAAATTCTTTCTTAGTAAGTAAAGGTTTAACATTTCTTGCCTGATTAATGCAACTAAATCTGTAGCTACTAAACCTTAGTTTTTTATTTCTTCCTTCAGTTGTATAGCTCTGGAATGAACGGAAGAAATAAGCAAGAGCAGATTGAGAAGAATAATTAAAATGACTAGTGAAAGTGGTAAAACCTTAGAAATTTTAGTCTATTTTATTTTGAAATTCGAACTGGGTTGAAGAAGTGAAAACATTCCTCCTGCGTGCTCTTGTGTTGTTATAGTCAGCAGACGCTTCTGGAAGGTGAAAGATTTGAGTTCAATTGTATGATTATAGTTGACTTTTCAATATCTCTTGCTCCAGAAGTCTTTTAAAGTAGTTCAAAACTTATTCCATTTAATTTCTCTTTGTATGTTTACGAATTGAAAATAATGATGCTTAAGTAATCCATCTCAGTGTCGAATTAATTCACAATAGAAAAGTGAGAGAAAAAATACTACGCTCTGTTCGACCGTCTTCACGTTATTTACGTATACTTCTATGTACGGGAATTTTTCAACTAAAAGCTTTGCTCTCCTTATCCTACTTTTTAAAAGGGTTTTATTCGCCAGATCGTTTCGTTTAAGAGCTCTGATTCAAGTTCTGTTGCTCTTCGCTAAAGCCTGTGGACTCAGTGCGGATTGTAATAATCTCTTCAGCATTTATACAGCTAAGAAAGATTCTGACTGTTGAGTTGTTGTACCAAGAACTTGAGCTTTCTCAAATTGTTTATTTTCCTTTTTCAGAATTTCGATCTCGTGAAATAAATAAATAAATAGGAAAAAAAATGCAACGGGAATTTTTCCTTCTCTCTCTGTTTTTTAAAAGTTTCGAGTAGCATTTTGAGATTTCTGAGATAAATGATTCTAACATTTAAGAAAACTCATTGTATTGGGCTTCGCCCATCCGATGACACTTGTGTTGTGTAGTTTTATACATACATTGCCAGTCTTTTATTTATCTATTTATTATTGAGTCTGCTGTAGGCCATTTCCCCTTTAAATCTCTTGTTGTGCTGTTATTCATTCTGAAAAATCAATGTTCAGGTTCTTGATGGGTGTTGTTTTTATTTATTTTATATATTCATTTATTCATGAAATAGATGAATTTTTACCAAAAAATAGCAATGGTATGAATATATTTTCCCCTCTCTTTAATTTTCGTTACATAATTGAAATCACAATGTACGGTGCTTTAAAAATTAATGTTGAAATTTACTGTCAGTTTATTTGGTGATAAATATTACGCTATAAGTTGTAAAATATTTTCCTTGCATTTAATATCTAACATACACTCTGAAAGCAGAATCTGAAAAACTAGGAGGGGGCCCTAACAACCTGAGAAAAATAAGAAGTAAATAACAGAATAATTTTGCATTATTAATTATCGTTATAAATATTTTATGTAGCTACGATCAGGTTTTGTTCTACATCTTGTAAAACCTCGATTGTCCGAAGGTAGTCGGATATACACTTTGTATTGTAAATACTACTTTTTTATTAATTCTTTCACCTTGTATTGTAAGTGGAGGACGAATGGGTTTATAATTCCGCGTCAGTTGAAGCTATATCGATGCACAGGTCTGCTGAAATGGAAAAAAAAAAAAAAATTCTGTGTATGTTCTGTTAGCAGAGCTTTTGTTGAAATGATGGTCCGATACTTGAAGAAGGATAACCCCCTTCTGTCGTTAACGGTGGTCAGTGTCCATGGTCTGTACTTAAGGAAGAACGTCTCTATGTCTGCAGCTGCTGAAATGATTCTTTTCTTCAAATGAACGAGACTGGCCATCTTTTGAACTGGATCTATTTCGCTTAGTACATCGCCCTGAAACCCATCCTGCACCAGTGTGGTCATACTTGGTGAATGGTGACGAAAAAGGTTTCCTCAATGGTCATTTTTAAGGAAAAGAAAACTACTATAACGTACTTAGGTAACTCTGCCGTTGACAATGCACCCCCTCCCCCATTATTTTTCGGATACTGACTGGTTTCATATAAAAATGCCAGTAGCACAGCATTGTTCGACTTAAAGGGTGGGATAAAAATTATCTTCTACTAAACTACGAACAAAGATTGCAAACAATTCATTGTACAGTTCGCAAATTTACATACGTATATTACATACGTTCGTAGATTTACATAAATAAAAAACGGTAGGAACTGATGCTGCAGTACACAATTAGTGTTAAAATTATTCGAAATTCATTAGAGCTGTGTTCCCCCATTTGTTGAAGTGCTGAAGATCTGCAAATGAGTATAAACTTTTTGCAAATACTTTTATAATGTGATGAGCCCTCTCATGATAACCAACTACCGTAAGACCAGTTATAAGGTTAAACTTACTTTTGCTATCTGGCCAGTTAGAAGAACTTACTTTTGCTTAAACTGATCTAACCTTCTATCTTAAAGACGAATTTTCGTTCCGGCTCTTATTGCAATGTAAAGCTACTAAATAATTAAAAAACTAAAATTAATTGTGCCTTGAGTTTGAAGTACAAACAAAAATTGGTATCCGCTTCTCGCAGGAATGACAAACATGACGTTCCAATTATTTACAGCTTACAAGTTAAATTCTATCTCGGTATCTGATTCGACAAGATTTCATGAATTAATCACCTAATATTCAATGAGAAAGGAGAAGTTCACAACTAGCTAAAATACATATCACGACGAATAGAAGAATAATGTTCTTTGAGGCCAAAATGCTTTGCCTCCTATTTAAAACTTCTCACATTTAGATATTGTGGTTGAATATATCGAATAGTTGGAATATAAGACAGTAACAAAAAATATTAACATTGATTAAAATAAATCGTACGCAGTATTTCGATGAACATAAAAAAATTATGGCAAATAAATTTATAAAGTAATGAAACCTCTCGTGTAAAGTACTTTCTGTAGAGGCCATTTCTGAGAACATAAAAAACATCTACATTGAATATTACTAATAGCTCTGTTCTCTAAAGCGATCAACTTTACAAATGAGCAAAAACCGTCGTCTTAGGAAGGTTTAAATTTATACGTACACGTTCAATCATTGTGTATTTAATCTCGCAAAAATTCTGCTTACGTTACTATTCTGCTGCAAAATTGTGCACTGCGCACAATTTTTGCTCAAATATAGCAAGCACAATTTTTGCTTGCTATATTCTGTAAGGTAGAATAGCTATTAATCTTTGAATTGAGAATGTAGAACTATAATATTTTCCTGCCCCGAATCTGAAACTATCAAATAAGATTAACTTTCTAAAATTTTTTACTTGTTTATTTTTATAGATAAAGAGCTTTACATACTGGTCGTTTATCTTCCAATTTTTTAAACCATTATGATTTATAAAAAAATTAGTATTTGTGAATTATAAGACTAGATTTTCTTTTCTGTGTGATGTAACGTATAGTAAAGTTGGGTACGTACGTTACACTTTGAGACACATTTTAGGATTACAGGAAAGTGGGGGGGGGGCAGGAATCAAAAGAAAGTCATAAGCGTAATTGAGGATAAACAGGTCTATCTTTAAATCCAAACAACTTGAGACATATTCTTTCTCACTGCGATGACACTGAAGCAAATATCATCATCATCGCCATCATGACTTAAGAATTTGGAGGACGGGTGAGGGAAAAAAACAGATAAGGTGAAAGGAAATAGAAAAAAGTGACTCTCTCTCTATCATATCGAAAAATTGAGCTACAGATTTGACCTTTCTTACTTAAGATGTCAGAAGACGCCCTGTCTCGGCGACGAACAGAAATTTTCGTATTTCGCAACACACAGCCAATTTTATTCAAATAGAATATGTTGCGTAAATCTGTGACAAATGATATGCAAATGATTTTAAGGTCCTTTGGAAACGTTTTCAGCCTTTGCTTTTAGACCACTGTAGCTGGCAACAGTGTTGCAAAAAAATGCAGATGGCTAAGATTGAAAACTCCGGTTTCGAATTGACATTAAGCGAGCGATATACTAGAAATTGTGGCAACCCTATCGTTTGAAATTCTCATCTTGGCATTATACTGCGCTGAATGGAGGTCGAAAATCATCCATCACGGCCAAAAAATAAAATCTGAAAGAAAAATGGATTACAAAAGGCGACTCGAGGAAGGAAGATTTTAAATAAATTGTGCTCGGGCATTGTTTTAAGGAAGGGAAAGGTCTCGATGGTGTCTTTATTATTGTCACTGTTATTGTTTTAAATCATATTTTTCTCTTTTTAATCTCTGTTAAACATGAAAAAGAAAATTCTTATTTAGCTAATAGTGAATACACAGTTCGCATCTGCAGTCTTCACTTTTCTTTGCATGACGATGATTGTCATACTTCTTTTATGTTATAATTTTGCATTTCTATCGGTATTTTAACGCTTTTGTTATTTTCGCTCGTTATTTTCGCTTGATGCACATTTCTTTTGTTAAAAAATAAGGAAAAAATTAGGACAATATCTTTTCAATTTAGAATATCTTTAAGTAGATATTGCAAGGAGTCCGTCCGAAAATAATTACGCTAAATAAATCTTTTTTTTTTTTTTTTTTTTTTTTTAGTGTTCATCTTTATGGCATTTTGTAAAAGGAAAAAGATATTTGCCTCGAATTTTTTTATTTAATTCATCATTTTTTGGAACCATAGGCTTGAAATTTCTCAAAATTGTCAGTGGGCTATATGCACTATTGCAGGAGTATTTAATATTTGCATTTTTTCTTTACAACAGTGTTCGTTGAACATACATGGCGACAAACACTGCTGTTCAGTGAAACTGTTTCACCGCGAACGATATATCTGACTGACCGGAGATCCGACAAACTTAAAGGCTTATTACGCTAAATGCAAATGATTGTAAATTCGGCTACATGTGAAAACAGGATACGCGCACTATCGATTGAAAACGGATCTCGATTAAAAGCAAATTGCTGTGCGAGCATATGTAAGCATACATCAGTGCAAAAAGAGAAACTAACTCTGAAAGAGAAAGAATTACCCTACGTCTGGATTTTCAAGGTATGACACGTATCCAAGCTTACTCCTGTGATTTCATTCTAATCATAGAAGAAGCATAACAGAAGCGTCAAACATTCTGGAGAATTTTACGAAGTGGAGCGAAAATTATAAACTCAGAACTAGCATACAGAAAACGCAAATAATGCTGTTCCCAAAAGGGGCCAAAATAGTTTCGACCCCTCTCCCCCAGGATTAAGTGTGAAAACATCCCACTCTGGAAGCAAGATAGCTAAGATACCTCTTCTTATTAGATAAAAAGCTCACTTGGGTATCCCATCTCTCCGATATAAGAGACAAAACTAACAAGATATACAGAATGGTTAACGACCAATGGAATCTAAAGGGAAGATTGATAAAAGAACTCTACCTGAGGGCCATAGAAAGAATGGTACATTGCGACAGCCTAGTCTAGATGACAGACATGGCAAGAGTCTGTCGAAAACTGTTACGGATACAAAAGATAGCTTTCTTAAAAATCATGACAGCCTTTACAACCAGGTTCACAAGCGCTCTGAAAATATTAGCAGGAACAATGCCACTGGATCTGAAAGCTCTCTTCGAAAGAACTAACTATAGACTATTTCACGCGGATCAGAGGGATCAAGGATCAATCATCAATGAGAGGAAGGCCGAATAAACAACTTATCATCCGTCGCTAGTTTCCAATCTTATATGGACAAAAAACAGACAGGAAGAGACAGATTATGGTATCTATTCAGACGGTTCAAAGATGGAAGAGAAGGTAGGAACAGCTTTCGTAGCCTAAAAAGCTAACGTAGAAGTCTACTACGAGAACTATCGTCTAAGGAACCACGCCTCGGTTTTTCAAGCTGAGGCTTACCCTCTAAGAGCAGCAGCCGTATGGGCAGGGAGCTTTAAGAAAACCTCAACCGAGGCGAAAGAATGATGCACATAGAGGCAGTGAAAGAACTCTTCCGCACGCTAAATGAGAGTCATCCAAGGCGTCTCAACTGGGTTCGCGGCCACACAGGCCTGAAAGGGAATGATAGAGCTGATGAGCTTGCAAAGCAGGCAACCCAAAACGAAGAAACATATGCAAAACTCCCCATCTTCGAAGGAGGTAGCAAAAATCAGAATAAAGAAAACCCATCTTGTAGAGTGACAATCAAGATGGTCAAATGAAGATAAGGTACTTCACGATATACTTCCGGAAATCAGCCTCAAAAGGCTGAAGTCTAACCACTACTACGCCCAGGCTTGTACCAACCATGGCAGATTGTCAGCGTATTATGTCAGATTTCTGAACATGAACGTCAAATGCATCTGCTGCACAGCAGGTCCAGCGCCGACGCCAATCATTACCTCAAAGACTGCCCACGTACAAGTTAGCTAAGAACCACCCATTTTCCGCCGAACTTCAATAGTCTTCCATTGTCAGCACTTTTTAAAGACCACTACTGTTCTAAAAGGAATCGTCGCGATAGTCTCTCATATCAACAAAAACCTGCATATTACAGAAGAAGATTAAATGTGATAGGTCAAAGAACCTGGCCAAGACATCGCAGGCTGCGATCTGCGTTCTGTTTAATACCCTCAAAGCATGCGAGAAAACATGCAGCGACTGTAGCTTTATTATTGATTGATATATACAATTAAGTTTAGAGTTTGGTGAGTAGAGCAATAGCTTTTGAGAAATCCAAATTGCGATTTATCAATGATGTCTAATCTTTCTAGGTGTTCTGTGAGTCTGTAGTGTAAAGTCCGTTCGAAAATCTTTCCTACTGAGGTCAGCAAACTGATGCCAAGGGCTGCATTTCTCGGGCTGCGCGGCTCAAACCTTTTGTACGCATGATTGGTATGATTTACATTTTACAGTCGAAGAAATTTTGAGGGGGTGCGATAGATAGTGACTTGTGCCCTTGAATATCGAATCACGGATCTGCATTGAGCTTGCTGTTGCTGCCAGTGTTACGTTAGAAAATGCTAATAAGTGGTCGTGTTGCGAAGATCAGCGGCTCCCATTTTGTGGACCGGGAGACAATTTTAAATGGGTTTTTGTCTTGGGTTGTAATTTGCATGGGAAAAAACTCTTTCCGCTATCTTCAAGGAGGGATGACTATGTCTTAAGAGCTAAAATAAAATTACAAAATAAGGATGTTGTAAATATATATATATATGTATCATGATAAGAAATAACATATGTGCGAAATAGTTTCAGTGTCTAACGTTAATAATAGAGTGACTATACAAAAGGATATAGAGATGGCGTCGTTGAAGATTCGATGATACACAAAGCATGAGAAAGGGGGATGAAGATAATCATTACTTTGTCGTCATTTTTATCCATCAGATCACTGTATCTACACAATTTGCATGCGTGCCTTGACGAATGTCCAGAGTTAACATTAGTTCTGGTCAGATTGATATAAAAGATGATATGCTTAGCCATTAACACTGATTTTTTTTTCCGTAAAGTCCTTCTCAAGCTATCAGAACTTGCAAAAATCGTCTTTAACCCGAATGCAATCATTGCATGAAACAAACGTTGAACCATACTTTCGCTTTTCATCATTCTATTCAAACGCGAAAATTCTGTTAGAATTTCTTTCGTTAACTGAAAGGTCGCAAATATGTCTTTCTTTAAAAATGAATTTTTTGTAAAGCGGAATTGCTTTTAAAATCATTTTAACGCTACACTTTGCATGTTTATCGCTTATTGCCGGCATGGCCAGACTGCGGCTCTTTAGCACGTTAAATGTAGCTCGCGCTGTATCCAGCAGTAATTTTATTTTTTAAAGATAATTGTAATTAATTTACGCTTTTGTAACAATCAATATTTTGGTTTTTTTTTTAAATTGTATTATGCGTGTAATAATTTGAAAATGTGCCCAGTGCCTTTTCCATTCCGAAAATAAATAAAAGAAAAATAATTTCGTTTCTGTTACGGCCGGGAAAGCTTATTTAAATTAGATAGTAGGTACCAAAAAATTCACATTGGTAATCCGCTGTGATAACAATATACCTCGAATCTTATTTAAAGATTATGATTAATAGTATCTGCAACAGGCAACAAAACGTATGTCATGAATGAATTACACGTTTTAATGTTAATTAAACGATTAACCTCGAACTTCGTGTAGTAATTCCTTGAAAAATAAATTTTTATAGTATTAACTGATATGTCATTTTTAAAGAATTTTTATATTTCATTTGCAGTTTTTTCATGGCATATGTTTTCCCTTTACATTCATTTATATTACTTCAAGATGAGTGTATATGGATTAAGAGTAAAGAAAAAAAAATTTCTTTTTTCCCCCTTCATATTAGTTTATTTTTCTCTTGAATGAAAAGCGCGTACTCGCATTAAAATCTTTTAATAACTACAGTGGAGGGAGGGAAATCAAAAAAATAGGATTGGTTTTCATTGATGAGAGAAAAAGGTTGAACGCATCATAGAAAATTTAGAAATTTTTATACCGCAGGAACATAATTTCCTGATTACATTTCTTGCATATTGTGCCATTCAGCCATTCATAATAGAATGATTCAAATATAGTTCTTATGGTATGTGTGAATTACTTTCTCAGGAGAAAGTCATATAATTTTTGCGGGGGTGGAATCAGCCATTTTCAAACATTTGTTTGCTTTTTGGAAAGCACGCCTTTGGTGCATTGAATTCTATTTTGTAAACGGCTGAAAGGGTAAATCAAATAAAGCAATCGAAAAATGAATTATTTCACAGCCCCCCCCAAAGAAAAGCTTAATAAGCGTTTCAGCAACTTTAACCTTGCTTTCCCCCCCCCCCAAGAGCTAGCATACTTCTCTAGATGTGTGGATATAAGAAAAGTATTTGCTAATTAAAAGAATCAACCTAAAAACTCTTGTGTAGCATTTTTTGCTTGGAAAAAGTTTCGATTTTTTTTGGGGGGGGTCTTCCTTTTAATTTGGGTATATTTTTAGCTGGGCAAAATTCAGTTTTACATTGACATATCAACTATGCATTTCGATATAGTCTGTCACGGATCCATTTTAAATAGACGAATAATGATTATAAAAAAAATGCAACAACTATCAAGCCATCTATTGCATAAAATAGAAAGGAATGCTTAGTACAAGACTATTATACAAAGATCATTGCTCCTTTTTGTACTCCAGAGCATTACTTATTATTTTCTTCTGTCTTCTTAAACCCACGTAAGTGAAACGTTTAAAATGTTTCTCAAGAGTGTGTCTACAGCCTGCATTTTGAGACTAACCGGGCTTCGATATGTTATTTGTTCATCTTTGTGTGCCAGCGTAGTAACCAAAATGCATTCATTCGCTCGAGGCAAGACAAAAATCAGTACGTCTGAAAACGAAAGCGACTGACAAGTCATTGTACTGGTTTCCGCTCACGAGACATCGAAACAAGCACTCGTACCATCACTGATACCGATAAAGAAGTGAAAATCTGTATGCCGAATACCATCTCATTAATGATGACTTTCTTGTCTGTTCCCTCACAAGCTGACCTTCAAGTTCATTTCCGGCCTTTGTAATGGACGCTTTAGAGGCAAGAATTCCACTGACTCTGGCGTGGGAAACTTAGACCTGGCATACATGTCAGGAAAATCTTATACCCCAGCAGTGTTTTCTTTCTGTTTTACTTATTACTCATATAGCTAGCTACCTTCTTTCCGCTGGGGTATAAGATTACAAGCAAGACCGTCCGTTTAAGTTATGCGTTTCTAGAAACACTTCAGCAAGGTCATGTCGTTTAGTTGAGGAGGAGAGTGACTTGATGTGAGAATCTTATTTATAAGCGGTCCTTTTTTTTACAGACTTTTTTACAATTACACAAGCAGCATTGATTTTCTGCATGGGTGATTGCGATTACAAAAGCACAACAGTTTCTGACGTCATTAAATTTTTATCAACAAAAATCCAATCGTAGAACTAATTCATTAAAAACTTCTGGCTTTCCGGATTCCAAATAGGAATTCTGGCTCGTGAGAGGGGCTGAAATTCATCTTTAGAACACTGATTATACAAAGTTCGGTTTTCAGTTGCCCGAACATTCAAGTTTCAAAGTCAAAACTCAAATTAGATGCAATGATGTTGAATATCACCTTTTAAATAACGAGAAGAACGTTATTTTCTGTTCAAAAACGAGGCAGGAATCGAGAAAAACGGTAACGATTGTTATGGTATTGTGATTTAAGCTTGATCGAAGATTGGCGAGCAGAGCCGTGCCTGTATTTTTTTTCACCAGAGGCAGAAAGATAAATGCTCGCCCCTGTATGCAGTTCAAGGTGTCCTGTGTTTCGCAGGGGCGCAAGAAATATATGAGCATATTATTATGCATCATTTTCTATATATTTTAAACATGCATTACTGCGTGTGGGTATATATATATATATATAAAGTTTCTTTAGAAAGTTAAAACTTGAACGATAGTATTTCAAGGTTTTAAAAACTGCGCATCTAGCTGCAAATTTTTTATTACACTATAATTAACAAGCAAGAATGCAGAAGCCACAGCACACCCGAAACTTACTAAATCCTATTCGTAAAAGCACAGCAGTGCCAAAGGTTACATATCAAACAGAATCAAAACACCATTATGAACAATAAAACATGACTAAAAAGAAAAATAATATATGAGACCAATAATTGAATTTATTAAAAATTGGGAAAAGTAGAAGTTGCAAGAAAAATGGGAGAGGTACATAAAGATCAAAATGGCAATATTCCATTGAGAGCCACACAACAGTTTCTTCAGGGGAAAAGTTCTCTGCAACTTCCATTGAAATATCACCTCCACGCTTTTCAACAAACGACCAATTGAGACAATAAACGCGGAAAATAATTTAATGATATCTATCAAATCATTTAATGCTGATCGAAACCGTCTCAGTTGGGCGTTCCTTTTCCCTACGCGTGGAAGAAAAGTTAAAAGGAGAAGTAACATACAACATATTTCAAAAAAAATTTTTATAAATAGGAATACATATAAGAAACTAGGCAACAAAAACAGCAAAACTGTCTCATGATTCACAAAATTTTAATAACGTAAAGAAATTTAGAGATCTAAAAACTGTGATTTGTTAAAAGAAAAAAATTTTTTGATAAGAATTCTAGAAGGAATGAAACCTAAACGTTAAAAGTAATTTAATAGTCGCCTAGTAAAATTCTGAAATACTATTAGTCAAATGTACTATTAGGAAAAACATTACAAAATGGGGGCTCCCTAGCCCAAAGTAAAATTGATTTCTTAAACTGGAATTTAAATTTAATTATAAACGGCAGTTAGAAAAAACAGAAGTTAAATCAAAATAATGTTACACGGTAGTGAAATAAAATGTAAGTCAAAAGAAAAAATCTTAGTCATGAAAGATGACACAAAAAGATAAACTCACCTCCATGCAGCTTGGGCAAAAACTAACGTGCTGAGATAATGAAAAAAATTCTACGGGGCTTCCAAAGTAGCCAAAAAACCTTGCAATTCTAAACCAGCAGGAAAAAGTGACATATATATATATTAAAAAATTAACTATATCTGTGGAATTTTGCAATCATTTATAGTAATTATTTCAAATCAAAACACTATAATTCTTACAAAAATATTTAATCATAGCTTTTTGTATTCGAATTTTGAAATGAAATGAGCACTAAAAATATCCTCTTTTTGATAAACGGTAAATACTTACTGTAAAACGTTTTCACAAGCCTTTAGAGCTTATTTATAATTAAATTTTTCTTACTTTTAAGAAGCCAAAATCTTCAGAAATTTTTCAAAATCTGTTTAATCACTTAATTTATGTTATATATACAGAATGTCAATGCTTGAAAGGTTTCCTTGACCAAGTAAAAATTATACATGTGTGTGTATAATAAATTAGAAAAGTTGATTGCGTAGATCAATGTTGAAGCATACATAGAAGATCCCTTAATCAGTGGTGTAGCTAGGGTGGGGCATCTGTCCCCGGGCGCAGCATGCAGTGGGTGCCAAATTGATGCTACGAAATTTTTAACGAAATGTTTTCCATTCTTGGCACACAGAAATTCTTCAATTGTGCCCGGGCGCTGGAAACCCTAGTTACGCCACTGCCCTTAATAAAGAACAAACTTGGCAGTCGAGGCAGATTTAATAAGAAGCAGTCCTGGCAGATTTAAATATTCACTTTGATTTCAATTGATATTTGCGGCTACAGATAATTTTTCAAGTTTTAAAATTATTACTGGCTGTTTTAGTTCACAAAACCATTTACATCACCGGTGTTATAGAAAAGTCATATGATATGGATTAATCAGAAAAGTTTATTATAAGCAATTACTTTTTTAGAATAGAAAGGGAGAATATCCAAATCAAAATGAAGAATTAAAAGACTACTGCAAATTTAAGTTAATTTTGATTTATATATTTTTTTCTCTTTCGCATACACACGTTATTTATTATTTACGTTAATAATCTGAGGTAAATGCGAAGTGAACATGATTTTCTTACTGAAGCATTTGGCTTTTCTAAAACTATCCAAACATGTTTCCATCGCTAGATGGAATTCCTTTAAAATCAATGGTATATCTACAGTACAAGTACAGCTTTAATATTAACGGCATTTAATGATGCTTCGTTTTTATCTTTAATTTTATCACACATCATCAATTAACTCAGAATGCTTTAATGAGTTAAAATTTCGGGATATAAGAGTTTGCCACTAGTTTTTATTCTCCAGCAATGAATATGCTGGCCCTCATCCTAACTGATTTCGATGTTTTATTGTATTTTACTTATTTTTTTAAAATTTTTAATCAACAGTTCATGGCGTTTATTTGTTTCTCTTTCTTCACGTTTCATTTTTTTCGAAACTGTACTTTTAATAATTTAGTAAGAAATATATCTTTTAAAAATACTTTTATGGATCACCGTAGAATCAACAGGAAAAACTAGACTTTTTTAAAACATGTTCTTTCGTGTCAAAGTCATTTATATTAGCGAGAACAGCTCGCCTTAAATCCTCCAAAAAATTTAAAACATCCTTTTTTATTTCTTTAAAGCTCTGAAATTCATTTTTTTGTGTCATTATAGATAACTCAGATAAAGCAAACTTACATTTTACCTTGTATATTTCCGTTCCAGTCGACAAAGAATGAGACAAACTAATGCATCGATTCGTTTAATCTAACTAGCAAGTAACTACTTCACAAATAACCATAAATGAAACCATCTGTATAGTTTTCGTGCAAAAAGTGAACATGGATGTAAGAAGATAAAACTCGAAACATGCGCCTCGTTCATTGTCAAATTCTGCACAATAAAGCGAAGACCTATAATGTGGTACATTTCATTTCCAAACACCCTCGTTTAGTCTCCCAAATGCTGGGTTACAAGAAACTGTCGGCAATTGCATCGCCGTCTATGCTCGTTTAGTGGACTTTCTAAAGCTTCTTATGGTAAAGTAAGACTTGAAAATCAATTGGAGATACAGTAAAGAATTGCTAACGTCGGCAGTATGTTACTTTCTGCGCAAGTTAAGTGTTTACAGCTCGTTAAAATAAGTATAAATCGACTTAAATATACTAAACTAATAAATTTTCATGTTAGGGAATAATATATGTACTGCCCTGAAATTTCATCACTTTTAAGAATAAATTAATGGAACTAATTCTTCTTTTAATTCAGCTGAATTGTTTATAACGCAAAATTCGTTTCATATTCGTTTAGTGCATTCAAGAATTTAAAGTTTAAAACCATAAATTCTTTTTTGAAATTCATTTCAAAATTTCCATGCTAGCTTGCCACCCGCCTTACCCTTGTCCCGGCTCTGCTGGAGAAGATAACTAAAAGAATAATCATTAAGATCATTCATGAAAAAGTGTCGCGTGCAATAAGCGGGCGGTAGGTAGCAAATATTGCGTTTTTGTCATGAGTGGCGGATCTTGAGAATGCGTCGTGGCTGTCTGGAATAAAATTTTGTTGTCCAGTTATCCGAATGTTTGCTTATTTTGTACGTGGTGCTGATAACGACACTCGAGATCTGTTGTATTTTAAAAGGCATACTGATCTTAAAATACAGATTTTTGTTTCTTGCCGATTAAATTCATTTTCAGTGATACCTCCTTCCAGTGCTTCTTTAATTGCGAAATCTTTTACAGAATTACTGTCGTATCCGTGTAGATGCATCTGTGTAAAAGAAATCATCAGTGTACATATATTTTAATAATCCGGAAAAGAATGGAATTATTAAGTACTAAATTGTCAAAGGTAAACACAGCAATGGCATTTGCATTAGAGGCAAGTATGAGATACTAATTCGCGTAGTGTGTTATATCTAACTACTACTCTTTTGCTTTCCTTTTAGTTTTATTTCTTCCGATGAAGTGTATTATTTAAGTTTAAAATCATTTCTTTAAATGTTTTTATTGTGACTCTGTGTACTTAATATTCTCATTGCAATTTATATTGTAGCGAAAGCATAAGTCCTTCTGAGCTCGAGGATTATGTGGAACATTTTTAGGGGCTGGGAAACTTATAATTTTAAAAAGGAATCTTGTTACATGGTTTTGTAAAATTTCTATCAACATATATGAGTTACCTTGAGTCTTATCTAACTTGTACTCAGTTGTGTCACTATTTATTTGACTCTATGATACGACGATCTTTCGCAGAAAGGAGGAAATTTGTAAAAAGAGGCTAATGTATTATATAAAGGAAACAAATCCGCAGGAAAAAAGGTCTTTACTCGACGAAGCATTTGCCAATGATTGTTTAGCTATTGCATTTATAATTTACTCTTCATACAAAGGGGCTTCTTTGTTCCGTGGAGTACTGAAGACCATTTTAAGAGCTCTTTCAGAAGGAGTTTTAAAAAAAAAAAGTCTTGAAACATGCTGTGCATTTTCACGCAGAATAATATGGGAAGACTTCATTTTAACTATCGACCATACGCCTACTATTCCGTTTTAGTCATTAGTAATGTTTAGTTTGTACACTATGGAGCCGTGCCGTACACTAATCTGCTTTCTCCTCACTTCGTAAATTAAGAAGAATTTATATTTCTTTCACAGGCACTCCGCCTTCGCGTAGAAATGAAAACAGGTCCTATTTATTTAGGTATCATTGCCATCAGCACTGATTCAGTGTATTCCGAAGTCTATTTACTTTGAATAAATAGCAATAAAGAGGTATTACCTCTACGCTCGACTTCAGAAAATCGCTCGCTCAATCTTAGTACAGGCCATTTGTGGTCTTGGCTTTCTGGCACCAGGTGGCGCTGGCCCTTGATTCTACTAATACGATAGAGAAATTAGTGAAGGGGGGAATAATGGCGGCAAGATTTCGCTTTCATCGGAGTTTTACTAAAGATTTGATCAAAGAAAATTGTTTTTACTTCTCAAAGTTACTAGATTAAAGGGAGGGAAAATTTACCAGTCTTTTTTTACCCTTTAGTTCGATTGCTTTCTATACAGGCAAAACAATATTTCCAGGGTTTATGATATCGTGGATACTTTTTTTGCTGTGATTAAGTCATGCTTTGGAGGGCTCCTTGCCCTTTCTTTGCCCCTTTTGCTGACACCTCTTCCCCTAATTGCATTATCCTAACTTTTTAAAAAGACTATTTTCTTATGAGTTTTTTAAACTGCATTTAAAGATTGTTAATATAAAATAAACATAAATTTCAGATTAATATTTCTCCTCACAAAATGCGTTTTTGCATATACCTTTAAATATGTATAATATATATATATATTTTTTTTTTTACACCTGTTTCACAAAAACTGAATATAACCAAAAATTAGGCTTAGCTGCACTTAAAAAACTTTTAAATTGTTGATAATTTCACAATTATTGCATGCAGGTTAACTAAGGGATAAAAATCTTAACCGAAAGATAAGAACAACATAATTCAATAATTTTTAAAGCAAAAAATGCACAATTTACAAATTTATACGATTAAAGATACTGAGCTCACTGAACCGAGTAACAGAGTGGATATATATATTTATATACTTTTGGTGCGGCCGCTTGCAACCAAAATGCGAGGTACCATCTACATGTTATAGCAGCCCTATATGCAAAATTTCAACGTTCTGAGGCTCCTCGTTTTTGAGTTATGCGAGATACATACATACATACATACATACATACATACATACGTACAGATGCCACAAAAAATCTCTTCAGAATCCATTTTAAATCAGTTTTATAACTATGTTGGGGGGAGAGTCTTTTATTCTGTCCTTACATACGGTTGTTACTCAAAAACATCGTTAAATTGTATTCGATAGTGGTCAAAATAGATATTTTCTTTGAAATATGGTACCCGAAATTTTTCGCGATTACAGTACTTCCTTTTTATTTCGTACAAGGAAGTAAAAAATAATAAACACTAAAGTTCCTTTTTTGCAATAAATTAAGACTGATGTCGTCATTATTACCGTCATCATCTTAAGTCTAAATCGAACTCATCGTCATCATCAACGAGAACTTCTCTGATAAGTTTTAAAAATGCCTAAACACATGCGAATAATAGATCTAATACTTGATTAAACGGAGATATTTAAATGTAAAATAAAGTAAAAATTTAGATGTAAAATACAATTAAAAAATTGTATCCAATATACTTCTTTTCAGGTTTTAAATCTTCGAATGAATAGTAGTTTCAGCTCTTTTTTGGATAGTTAAGCTCATTCTTTTTCTTCTAAAGGCGGTATGTGATCTGTTCTTTACCAAGGTTTAAATCGTTGACTGAAGAATAAATACTTCAGCTCTTTTTTGGATAGTTATGCTCGTTCTTTTTCTTCTAAAGACGGTGTGTGATCTCCTTTCCGGGTTTTAAATCGTTGAATGAAGAATAGTTCAGCTCTATTTTGGATAGTTATGCTCATTCTTTTTCTTCTGAAGGCAGTATGTGATCTATTCCTTTCCAGGTTTTATACCTTTGAATGCAGATTAATCTCAGCTTCTTTTTGGATAATTACGTTCATTCTTTTGCTGAAGACGTGTGTAATCTGCTATTTTCAAAGTTTTAAATCGTTGGAGAATAGTTTCAACTTCTTTTTGAATAATTCCGCTCATTCTTTTTCTGATATCTTCAATATCTTGATCTGGCGCAGTTTCACAATTGTGGTCGTCACACCTTGCGCCATCTCAGTCATCTAAAATTTCACCACCAACCTCCTCCCCGTCTAAATCCGCCAGTCGTCTGCTTCTTTCGTCGTTTTTTGGAACATGAACTTTCGAGGACAGCTGTTTAGGTTTTAGTTTCCTCTGAAAAACGTTAACCGTTGCTGCTGCATTTTTTTAAAGTAGTTTAAGAATCTTTTGCAATGACATACACGTTTAAACATTTAAAATGAATTACACACGACTGTCGGTTCAATTAGGGAACATAAAATAAATAAATTATTAAAACCACATTCAAGGCTGTCAATTTAAAGTTAATTAAGATCTTGCAAGCACCACGTCTCAGAGAAATATCTGCGCAAACATTCTCATTAAATTTAAGTACCTCGAGCAAATTTTTAAGTTTTTGGCCGCAAAGTTGCTTTTTCCATATACTTTGTGACTACTTATTTATTTATTTTGTCGATAAAATATTCAACGGCTTTTGTCATTTATTCCCGCTCTAGATGTGTTATCTTAAATTTTTCGGAAAAAAAAAACAAATTAAAAACTAATGATGTACAGGTCTCAGCGCTTGGCGTATCATAATTTTCAGTTTTGCTTATAAATATGTAAGAAAAATAAAGAATATGTCTAAGATTAAATTAACAACGTAAATTTCCCTTCTCAATTCTAAAAATAATAACCTCTCTACGCACTGCGTCATTTCTAGATTGATCCATGTCATATGGCACTTATATAATTCTGATGATGTAAATGGAACTAAAAGTCAAGTAACCAATAATAATTTTGCAGAAGTATTAACTATCCAATCAAAATGCATTGTAAACGAAAACTAAGTCAGTCTGAATTAGGATTTCACCCTGAACGTAACGCACTTGCTCTTTACGCTTCGGTCTAGTTGGACTGCTGTCTGCTGCTTTCTTCTTTCTTATTGAAATTTAATCTAAAATGTGAGTTATTTTGGAATAGGCACATTTCATGTGCCAAGTTGATTGTGGCCACAACAAGCTGAAATAAAAAATGAAGATTTAATATGCCTTCGCCTCCAATTTCCTATTCGTTATGGATCAACACT